>PVKC010037074.1:0-13080 GCA_004027635.1 Crocidura indochinensis
GGGGTGCGTCCTGACTTGCCCTGGGCCCTCCAGCTGTGACCACCCTACCTTCTAGAGAGGAAGGTCAGGGGAGGGAGGAGAAAACTGCCAGCCAGGCAGGCCAGTGTTGGGGCGGCTATCAAAGCCCCGGGGGCAGGCCACAGGGTCCTGGGAACAATTTGGCTCCAATCTGAACAGCCTGGAGGGGGACTTAAGAGCCACCCCGGGGAGGGATGGCTCCTGCTGGGGTGGGTCGGAGGGATCTATAGACGGTGGCACCCTGGGCAGCACGTCCAGCCTGCTGGGGTCTGGCCTGGCATTGCCATCCCGCACCCTGTGTGCATCTCACCTGTCTGCAGGGTAGCAGGGCGGCACTTGGGCCTGCTTCTGATCTCGGTGCAAGCTCTGGTACGGTGCCAGGCGAGGCGGGTGGGTCCCTGCTCCCCTAAGCAACCCCTGGGGCTGGCCCCCTGGCCCGGCTTAGCCCGATCTGTGCCCCGACTCACGTGAACACGAAGAAGAGGGTGCTGGAGCCCACCAGCAGCGCGGCGGCCGTGGCCACCGGGATGTACTTGGCGGGTTTGAGGCGCGTCCCGGGGCTGCGGGGCATCCTGGGCACCGCGCCGCCGCATCCCTCCCTCCCCGGGGCCGGGCGGGCGGGGCCGGGGCGGGCAGAGCGCGGCGCAGGACCCGCGGCGGCGGTGCAGGAGGAGGAGGAGGAGGAGGAGGAGGAGGAAGAGGAGGAAATCCCACCCTAGGGCAGCGGCGGCGCGCTGATGTCAGCGCGCCCCTTAAGGTGGACCAGGCGGCGAGGGGGCGTGGTCCAGACTGCATGGGCGTGGTCTCGCCGCGGTCGCCCCGCCCCTAGGCACGCACACGGGCGTGGCCTCGGCGCAGTCGTCACGCCTCTAGGCTCCCGCATGTGGGCGTGGCATCCTCGCTGTAGCCACGCCCCTGCGACCACGCACGCGCACTACGCCCCGTCAGGGGCCTAGGTTGCACGCTCTTTCTTTTCCGCCCTTCCATCCAATCAGTCCAGCATCCGGGTCCATCCCGTCCTGCTGATGCGGGTGGGAGGCCCTAGGGCGGCCCGCCAAGTCCCTCGCCCACCCGCCTGCTTGTGGCAGGGCGGGGTTCCCTCGGGAAGCAGCACCGGGCAGGCAGCCTGTCCCTCTCCCGGCCTAGGCCTGGGATAGGCCGGCGGGCAGCCCCTCCTTGCAGGAAATCCCACCCAGGCCTTTCCCGTGCTGCAGCTGCTGCTTAAGGTGGACTCTAAGCAAGGTCTAAGTAGGACCTTGCTGGGGCAGCCTTCTGGCTACCTTCCTCTGTGGCCAGGCCTCCCAAGTGGCGGGCACCCCAGAGCCTCCCTATATAGTGAGGGCCAGCAAGGGCTTATCCCCAGCAGCTGCAAGGTGCCTTCCTTCTGTGATCCTCCCAGGCGGGGATCCCCATGAGGGCCTTTCCCTGACACTGACTAGCACTTGCTCCTGTGGCCAGAAGCCCATTAGGCCCAGCAGCCACCTCCTAGGACCTTGCTGGCTGTATTCTAAGCACCTCCTGGACATCCTGCCACCCTGGGATCGGGTGGAGCTAATGGGGAGAGCCTCTGATCAGTCTTCTTGAGGATAAGGAAGTGCCCTAGTATGGGTGGGAGACACCACAGCAATAAAGGAGCAGGCTAATCATCCCCAGGACCCAGACTGGCTCCTTAACTCTGCCTAAACTGCTCAGTTCTCGGCAGGGCAGAGGGCCAGGGGCCAGGACTGGAAAAGTCAGCGAACTAGGGACCTCACAGGGTGCCCCAGGCCTCTGGTCAGTTAGGACTCTTGTCTCCTTCCCATCAGGAGGGTCTCAGCAGCTACCCTGGGAAGTTACCCAGCTACCCAAGCATTGCAAGAGTGGTGGCAAGGCAGAACAGGTGTGCTCCAAGTGCCAACACTAGTTAAAGGACTCAGAAGTCCGGTGCAGCCTCCTTACCAATATTGTTTAGTGCTGAAGAGCCACAGCCTAGGGGCCTCCCACAAAGAAGTTAGAATCCCAGGGGAGAGCATCCCAATCAGCCTCACACAGGATATCATTTCTCCCACTCCATCTCCAACACCATTAGCACTTTAGTTCCACCTTACCTTGGTCATGGCCCACACAAATGTACTAGCCGGGTTATCCCATTTCTTCTCTGCAGTATCAATAATCTAATGCCTCAAATACACCCTAACCACAGCTCCACTTCCCCAGGTCATTCTGAGAAGCCTTCCTTACTATATACCCCCAGTATGGACTTATATGAGGTCTAACTATTCCCCATGAAGCCCAAAGCACCCAGAGTATTCTACGCTGTCTTCCCTGGGGGTCCAGCCTGCCACTCAATGTACAGCACAAAAGAAACACATGCTGGTCACAGCTTGACAGTGTCCCAAGTCCAACCCATCATGGTGATAGAGGTACAGAGACTTCATGTCCTAGGCAACTTCAAGAGCCATGCAGACCTATGCTTTGCAAGATATTCAGGCTGCTGTGGAAGAGTGGTCAGACAACTTCACTGCAGCTCCTTTTGGGGGGAGGTGGGGTCACACCCAGGAGCGCTCAGGCAGACTGGGGAAACATAGGATGCCAGGATTTGAACCACCATATGTCCGGGATCAGCAGCGTGTTAGGCAAACACCCTACAGCAGTGCTATCTCTCAGGCCTGTCACTGAGGTTTTTTTTTTTTAATGGTTTTTGGGCCACACCCAGTGATGCTGAGGGGTTATCTTGGCTATGTGCTCAGAAATCCCTCCTGGCTGGGAGGACATCAGCCCCTTACAAGGCAAACGCCCTACAGTTAAGCTACTACTCCTGCCCCTCCCTGCAGCTTTTAAAACATGAGCTTTTTGGGAAACACCCAGGGGTACTGTTACTCCTGGCTCTGGGCTAAGAAACCGCTCTTAGCAGGCTCAGGGGACCATGTAGGATGCTGGGAATCGAAACTAGATCAGTCCCTGAGTTGGCTGCATGCAAGGCAAACTCCCCACCAATGTCCTATTGCTCTGGCCCTACAAGAGCTTATTTTGAGGCATATCCACAAAAGCAAGAACATGAGATTCAAAATGGGCACCAATGACAGGCTCTACTGGGCACATAGGTCAAACAAGGGGGACCAGCTAGCAAAGAGGCCATACCACATGTACTCCAGCAGCTGCCAAAAGCCAAGAACTGCTCTACAGAAAGGCAGAGGGTGTTGTTTGTGTTGTCTTCAAGGACACATCATCTTGGGCAGGACAGTGCACTTAAAATACAAGGCAACAGCTAGAGAGATGGCTCAGTGATAGTGCACTAGTCCATGAGGTCCTGGGTTCAAGTCCTAGCACTGTATTGTCCCCATAGCTGTCGTATATGGCCCATAAACCAAAACCCAAGTGATGGCACATAGACAACCCTTCCTTCAGAGCAAACATTTCTCTAAACCCTGTCTCTTGGTCTCAAATGTATGGTGGGAGATGCCGGATCGGTAGTGCAGCGGTAGGGCATCTGCCTTGCATGAAGCTGACCTAGGATGGACTGCGGTTTGATATCCCGGTGTCCTATATGGACCCCAAGTCAGGAGCAACCTGAGTGCTATTGGGTGCTGGGTGTGCCCCCCACAAAAATGCATGATGGGGGGCCCGGGAGATAGCATGGAGGTAAGGCGTTTGCCTTTCATGCAAAAGGTCATCGGTTTGAATCCCAGTGCCCCATATGATCCCCCGTGCCTGCCAGGAGCAATTTCTGAGCATGGAGCCAGGAGTAACCCCTGAGCACTGCCGGGTGTGACCCAAAAAACAAAACAAAACAAACAAACAAACAAAATTCATGATGGGAGAAAAAGTAAGGACAGAACTAAATATCCAAGCCAAAGTCAAGGACAATAGAATCAACGGACCTAAACATAAAAAAATCTAAACTTAAAGGGGCCTGTTATACTGGCAGGCCGGGGGGCAAGGGTGATGGTATAGGATGCATTCTGGGTTCATTGATAGAAGGAGGTTGTCACAGGTGGTGAAAATGACCCTACTCACTGTATACCTGAAATTCAACTACAAAGGACACTGCAAATCACAATTGTTTCAATAAAATAAAATAGTTCACCTACGTACTCCAACACAAACAGGAAGGTCCTTCCCAGAAAGGCAGGGAGTATGGGACTATGGCCATGCCCACCTGCAACCACTAGACCAGTTGTGTAAATGGTAATGCCAGCCTCAACCTTGGCATGAACTGAGGATCATGAAGGCACAGTGCTACCTAAACCTAGACTCCTTAGGTCAAAGCCCAAGTACCAAAGTGTGAAAAAAGAACATACTTTCTCTCACTACTGGACCTGGCAGTGGCTGTTTAGGACCCCACAGAAGCTCAAGGGCACCCAGCATTAAGTTCCCTCCACTTGGGTCGGTGGTCAAAGGGACACAGCTCCCATGAACTAAAAGGACAGTGGCGGGCTCTGGAGCCCTACCCACAGCTGGCCCAAGGCCAACAGGACACCCCCATCCCCAAGCTCCCTGGATGGGGCCGGCGTACACACGGGCCTGCCCGCCACGTAGGGTTCAAATGTGTTGTTTATTCATTTGTTTTGATGACTATAAATGTTTCCACTATGGAAAAGAAAGTTAGCACAGTACATTTTCATGACTGGGGAATGGATTCTCCGTAGCCATCTTCAATGGGGCAAAAACTTAGAAAAACAACCTGAATGTTGGAATTCAGTTCTTTATATAAAGTCCCTTGTAAAAACAAAACAGAATAAAAAATAAACCGAAGAGGGGCAGGGCAGAATTTTAAAAAAGAAAAAGGAACAGAAAGGCAGGGCAAGAAAACAAGGGAAGATGACTTATTGCTTCTCCTCAGCGTTCTCCTTGGTCTCATCTTCTGACTCCTTGCTCCCTTCCTTTACCGAAAGAGCTTCCAGCTTTTCTGCCACTTTCTCGGCGTTATCGTTTTTGTCAGATCCTGCTGTAACAGCAAACAGGCACCATAAGAACAAAGCATTGCCCACCCCCAGACCTGCTATAGGAGGTTCATGCCTTCATGCAACTGTGTCCCACCACTCACCATACAAGCCACCAGAAGGGTCACTATATAATAGGCCACTCCCACAGCCAACGAAACCCCTCCGGCACAAGGAACTTATAACTAGACTGTGACCTGACCACACACATCCACCCAGACACCTAGGCCCAGCTTGCCCCAGAAGGGCCCAATGTCCCACTCTGATAGGTCAAAGCAGTGCCAAGCCTCACATCTGGTCAAGTGGACAAAGCACCTGTGCCTAGTGCTCTTCAGCAGAGCGAGTGCAGGAGACCACCTCCCTCCCCTGGCCTGTATTACCTTTCTTTTCTCTTCCTTCTATCTCTTTCCTGCACTCTTCAAACTTTGTTTTGAACTTCTGTGCATCTGGGGAAAGAAGAGATTTATTTCCTAAGAGCCCTGCTCGATGAAGTGGACAGGAACCCTGACAGTCTGAGGAGGCAGGATTCAGCGGGAGATCAGGACAAGCTAGGCCATCTGTCCAGATGGAGGTCTGGTTTGCTTCTGTCGGGATCCTGCTGTGACAATTTTAAGTCCCTTGAAGGCTGCCCCTCTCCATTGATTTAGTAGCAACTTCGGCAGAAATGCGCTCATGGGCCTTGTGCTCTTCATTCACGTTAGAGGCAGTTGAGTTGCCAAAAGTAGCTTTTCTTTCAGGTGACCCGGAGGAAGTACTTCAGGAGGGGGTAATTGCCAGAGGGAACTGATCAGGTATTCTAGTTAGAATGTCCAGTTCTACCTGGAGAATCAGTTCAATTGTCAGTGGGCAATGAATTTCTCAGACTATATGTGCTGAAGTACCAAAAGGAGAAGTTCAGAGAACCTTTGCAATAGAACAGTCCCAACCCTTGCGACGGCAAGGAGGTTCCTATCCTCTCTCCAGATTGCGTACCTCCTTTACCTGCTACTCCCCCTAAGTCATTTTCTTTGTAATATACTAGTGCATTCCCAAGTTCTATATGGCAATTCTTCCAAGCTATGCAAACCAGAAAATAGTCAAATATTGGAAACCTGAGAAATTATGAGGAAGATGTTGAGAAACTCCAGCCTAGAGTCAACTGGTTAAAAATCCAGTTGATAGCTCTGAGGTGTCTACCCCTGGAACTTAGTACTAACTGTCCTAGTAAGAGTGCCAGGACTGAGCTGACGGGGACACCTGCATGCTTTCCGACGACTGGTCTGGGGATGCCTCACACCCACCCATGTTCAAAACTGACCTAAGGGAATAGATGAATAGGTTTTTCCCAATGTTATAGTTGTTGGGGACACACAGACTTACTTTCAGCGTTCAGGAAGCGGATGGCCAGCAGCTCCGGTTTGGGGCACTCGTCAGCGAAATCGGCATGGGTGTTCCAGACCCAGGCACGGTCACTGCCCGCATTCGGCTTCAACTCCATCATCGGTGTGACTGTGGGAGGGTGGTGCGTGAGGATGGGGTGACTGCCAGTGGCCGGCGCACACATCCCAGCTCAAAGATAGCAGGGCCCACGTGGGGCAAAACAGACCTGGTGTGAGGCGCCGGCAGGATGTAGATGTTATCCGTGCCTCTGAATACACTGTCCCTCACTGAAGAGCAAAACAACCTTGAATTGCATAACAGGGCAGCAGCCCCCTATCACCGAGACGCCAGTGCCGACAAGGGCTCTCATCCTAAGGAGGATCCAGTTCCCCTGGTCCTGCCCAGCCAAAGCTGCCCCATGAGCCCAGGCCACAGTCTATCCTATCCTGAAGGGTAGCCAAAGCTATGATCACACTTGCGTGGTGGGCAGAGGAGCCAGAAATCGAGAAGCGCAGTGCTGCCCCTTAGAGCATGTGGTCAAACCAGGACAACCACTGCCAGTCCTCACTGCAGGTAGACTACGGACAGCTTCTTGTGCCAGGTTTGTACATCAAAGAGGGCAAAGTGGGGATTTGGGGAGAGTACAGTCACACCACCTCCTCAGCCCCCTCACAGACCCACTGGGGCTGGGCCATGAGCAGCCTGTGCAAAGGATTGTGATCCTGCTCTGGCGAAGATCTGTGGGGACATGTGGACAACCCATGCACGTGCTAGTCAACAAAACTGGGGCATCTGAACACTGACTGACAATCCTGAGAGCTGTCATAGTGCATGAAAGATGTACAGCCACCTCCTCCAGCCACCACTGACCTTGTTCATTAGAAACAGGCCTGAAGTACACTTACAACCCAGGGATGACCCAGTTCCCAGAAAGACTCTGGGAGAAACCCAGGACAGCAGGGAATACTGCCCACGCTGGAGCCTAGGCAAGCTGAGCAGGCCCCATGGGCAGGTTCCAGCATGTGCACACACAGAAAAGGCTCTCTTGTCCTTTGGTACCACTTAGGATCTGGTCCACCCTCGTCCTCAAAAACTGTTGGCCCCACATGACCTGTGCATGTTCTGTCAGCCATGTGGGACACCAAAGAAAATTCAGGCCCAGGGCCAGAGAGATAGCACAGTGGTAGGGCATTTGCCTTGCACGCAGCCAATCCAGGATGAATGATGATTCGAATTCTGGCATCCCATATGGTCCCCAGGAGCATTTTCTTTCTTTGGGAGAAGGGGGGGGGGGGTTGGGCTGTACCTGGTGGTACTCAGGGATCACTCCTGGCTATCTGCTCAGAAATAGCTCCTAGCAGGCACGGGGACCATATGGGACGCTGGGATTCAAACCTTAGGTTTGGATCGGTTGCTTGCAAGGCAAACACTGCTGTGCTAGCACTCCAGCCCCTGCCCAGGAGCATTTTCTAAGCGCAGAGCCAGAAGTAACTCCTGAGTGTCGCTGGGTGTGACCCAAAACAAAACAAAAAAAGAAAATGCAGGCCTAGCACTGGATCGGCAAAAAAAAAAAAAAAAACCAAAACAGCCTCACAGCACCAGGGACAGGCCAACAGCAGTGACTCAGGGAAAACTTACTGCTTCCTGGGCCAGGCCTTATGGGCCTTCTCAGAACCTGTGACAGGCCACACCCAGGGTTGAGCTTGCATACCTTGCCTGAGGGTCTCTTATGGTCTACCTTTCAACCCCATTCCTGTTCTCAACCCAACCCCACCCTGGGATGTACTACAGGGTCAAAATACAGAGTTAAGAGGATGCTGACCACTCAATACCCTACAACCCTCCAGAACCTCACAACCCTGAGCCCACACTAGGGCTCTCCATAGCCCCTGCAGACCACACCTCCCTGCTGTGGTCAGCTCTGAAGCAGAGGGACCCAGGAAAGCCTCGCTTCCTACCCCACATTCAAAAAGGCATCCAGAAGGCCTCCAGGGCGCAGCCCATTACCAGACTCATTAGAAATGGTAGCTCAGGGGCCCGGGAGATAGCATGGAGGTAAGGCGTTTGCCTTTCATGCAAAAGGTCATCGGTTCGAATCCTGGTGCCCCATATGGTCCCCCCCCCCCTGCCTGCCAGGAGCAATTTCTAAGCATGGAGCCAGGAGTAACCCCTGAGCACTGCCGGGTGTGACCCAAAACCAAAACAAAACAAAAAAAAAAAGAAATGGTAGCTCAAAGAGCACCAGCAACACAGGGCCCCAAGGTGCAGACATGGTCCTGGAACTCAAAGCAACCAGTTCCAGAGGTCACCTACTGTAGTGGTTGGCGCATATTTTCAGGGTCTTGTCCCTCCTCATGAGAAGGCGAATGGTCCCTTTCTCCTTGTGCTTCAGGAGCTTGACATCACCGGTGCCTCGTTCCTTCCATTCTGGAAGATCATTCTCTGAAGCGAATCGGAATAGCTTTGCACGCCTTCAAGAAAGTCATTGAGCAACAGCTTAGACACAGATAGTACAGCAGGTAGGGTGATTGCCTTACACAGGGTGACCAGGGTTTGATGATCAGGATTTAATTCCATCATCCTGTATAATTCTTGGAGCACTGCCTGGAATGATCCCTGAGTGCAGAGCCCGGAGCAAACCATGAGAACTACTAGGTATGATCCCAAAACAACAGCATAAAGGTAGAACCATCCTTTTCATATTTTAAGCTTTAAAATAAGATAAAGAGGGGTCAGACTTGCCTTGCATGTGGCTGACCCTGGTTTGATCTCCAGCACCCCACATGGTTGGTTCCCTGATACCTACCAGAAGCAATCTGAGTACAGAGCCAGGAGTAAGCCCTGACAACTGCCAGGTGTGGCCAAAGCCACCCACCCACATTTCCATATCCCAGCTCAAAGAGCATGTGGTAGTATATAAAGATAAAAAGCACCCCCCCCCAGATAGCATAGAGGTAAGGTGTTTGCCTTGCATGCAGAAGATCACTAGTTCGAACCCCAGCATCCCATTTGGTCCCCAAGCCTGCCAGGAGGGATTTTTGAGCATAACACAGAGCCAGGAGTAAACCCGAAGCATTGCTGGGTGTGACCCAAAACCAAACCAAACAAACAAACAAAAGATCTACATAGTGATATGCTGAAAAGAGACATTAGACAGGATCCTGGCTTGGCCTGCAGGGCATCTGGGTTCAACTCCCAGGGTTCAATATGGTTTCCCAATTTCAGGAAATTAACATCACTAGGTATGCATAAGCCCCACTCCACTCTCTGACCCCCAAAGAAATGTGCGCAGTTCCAACATTTTCTTCAATATCTACTTCTAGGCCAGCGATATAGTCAAACAGGTAGGATGTTTGCAGCTGACCCAAGTTTCAACCTGCAGTATCCTCTATGGTCCTTGGAGCACCACCAGGAACAATTCTTCAGTGCAGAGGGAGGAATAAACCCTAAGCACTGTGGAATGTGGGCCCAAAACAAACACAAAAAACCACCAACAAATATATACGCCCTGTCAAGAAGACCTCCACCTGGATCCAGAACTCACCTGTCTGTGTCCACAGGGCAACAAAGCCAGTATGGCCACAGGGGCAAAGACCAAAGGCCACAGGGTAAAGACGCCCTCCATCCCAATACAACCTAGAAGGGGCTGGTGGCCTTTACTCAAACAGACCTACAGACACTGGCCCCAGTGGCACCTCATTACCAAGGTCAAGTCAACAGTGAATTGGGCAACTGCCTGGTGCATTCAGGTGATACCCCCTCTGGCCCTGACTTTCACTTTAAGGTCCCCTTCCTACTAAAGAAGACAGCTTTCCTGCCCTGACTAATATTAAGTGGGACCATGTCCTTACAAGGATCCCCTAAAACTGATCCAAAGGCTGGGACCTAACCTGATCTCACTTCCCCCAGAAACAGTCCATTCTGGAGCACCAGACGGTTTCTACTCCATGCAGATAGCTTAAGATAACAGCAATGAATGCCACCCACAACCCAAGGTGGAATCATCCCATCAGTATCACTATTAGTCTGAGCAAGCATGGAGAAAGCAGCACCTCCAACCTCTGGGACCAAAGAGACATGCAGTTCTCCATACCCAGGCATCTTTAGAACAGGGGTCTCAAACTCATGGCCCAACAACATTTTGTGGCCCTGCCCTAGAGCGATCTTTTTTTGTTTTGTTTTGTTTTAGTTGTTTGGGTCACACCCCCCAATGTTCAAGACTTACTACTGATTTTGCACTCAAGGATCACCCGGACTTTGCCTCCTGCGGCCCCCAGGTAAATTGAGTTTGAGATCCCTGCTTTAGAGGGTCTCTCACCAACAACCTTCCCTCTTCCACCCCAACTTCTTTAACTGGCACCCTGAAGAAGGTGGAGACTTCTAGAGATTGTAAATGCTACAACCAATTTTCAATGACAGGGAACTGAAATTTTAAGAGTCCCAGCTACATGAAACTACCTTGTATATTAAAAGCACTGAGTCGGAGATTTTTTTCCTTTTGGGAATCCACAATCAGTGATGCTTAGGGCTTACTTCTGGCAGTGGTAGGGAGACAATATTGGATGCCGAAGATCAAACTGCTCGGACATGTGCAAAGCAAGCGCCTTACCCACTCCAACCCAGAGTCAGCAGTTTTAAGATCACCAAAGTTCACTGGCAAAAATACATAAATAATAGCTTAGATACCCAGTGTGCAAGGCAATCCAGAGTAAGCAATTTTAAGATCACCAAAGTTCACTGCAAAAAATAGCAAAATACAAAAAAAAAAAAAAAATTAAAAAAAAAAATAGCAAAATACATAAATAATAGCCTAGATTCCTGGCAAGCCAGACGAGACCATGAGCCCAGGGACGAGGGTCACCTACGCACCCTTTCTGGTATGGTGCAGCATACCAAGTGAATCTAACAGCATCCTTGCTCAAATCCAGACCGCTTCTCCAATGAATGGGAAGCGCAATACCGGGACCCCCATAAAAACTAACTTCAACTTTATTATACCTGAGATACCAGCATCTGGAGTAACATGCGCTCACTTACATTTTAAAGAGCTCTTCTTCGTCTTCCTCCAGGGTTTTGATTTCTTGCTCAGGAAGAGAAACTATAGGCTCAAACTGTGGGTCGTGGCTGGACTCATCTGCATTCTCTGTGGAGGTGTCATGGTCCTCGTGGGTGTCCTGTGGAGGGAAGAGATGGAGAGATGACACTGCTGGCTTTGGTGACTAAGCAACCCCTCCAATGGATGGTCCCACCCTTAGACAAAAAAGCCAGGTCCCTCTCCCAATGCTTCAACTTCTCCAGTAAAATACAGATTATACGGAATGATGAGCAAAGAACTACGGAGGGACAGCAGAGGATGTTAACTCTTCAAGCAAAGAGACATTAGGACTTTCCTTTACTCAGACGAAAAAAAGTTACTCCTAGACTGCTTCTATTCACACACAGTTCCCAGCTCTCAGAACACACCCTCAAACCAGAAAAATATGGTGGGATGCGTTGGAAGAGATCCAGTGGAAAAGAGAAAATGTGATATATGTCAAAATCCTAATGAAAGACTGACTACCCCCCCCCAAAAAAAACCTACAAGGTAAGTAAACTTAATTGCAGGCTCCAGTCCTGCAGGACACGTGGCTGGGACATCAGTAGAAACTGAAGGCTTCCAGGGCCTCTCGCCGTCCAAGCCAGGTTCCAAGTCGGAGAGAGAGAGAGTGAGAGAGAGAAAAGCTCTAGCATCCCCGGGCAGGCCTGCTCTAGACTAGCGAGCAACCACGAGGCTGCTGCTGCTGCAGCTGCCCGGCCACCAACCAAGCCTCCCGGGGGTGCTCTCTGTGGACGCGTGCTCGGATGGGGAGCATGCATTTGCACCGCAGGACGATCTGGGATCCGGGATGTGGGGGACAGAAAGAAAGAATGAATGAAATGAATGAAGCGTGGGCTGCGTAGGCGGCGCCCAGGGGTGTTGGGGTGGGGTGGGGTGAGATGTTGGGGAGGGTTAGAGCCTGCAAATGGGCCGAGCGCCCGGGGTTCCTTTTCCAGGAGAGGAGCAGCGGCAGTGAGCCCCGAATAAAAGGGGAGCCGGGGCACCCCCAAGCCCCGTTGGTGCATGCAGCAGAGCCCCCCCAAGGTCACAGGGCGGACACCCCCGATTGCACGCAGCCGGCCAGTCCCCGGGCCCACGCCCCGGGCCAGGCGTGCTGTCCCCGCAAGGCCTCGGATCCCCGGGCCCGGGCCCGAGATCCGCAGCCGGGGCCGAGTGCCGCAGGCCGCAGTCGGGGGTTAGCGGCCGCCCACGTGGCCGGCGGGAGAGGGAGAGGGAGAGGGAGAGGGAGAGGCCTCGGCCCGCGCCCGGGCGGGACCCGCCGCACCTTGGCGGCCGCCATGAGGGCGGCGGCGGCTCGGCTCGGCTCGCTGGCTCGGTCGTCGCTGGCTCGGCGCGGCCTCTCGGTCGCTCCTCTCCCTCCGCGTCTGGCGCCGGCGCCTCTTCCTCCCGCCTCCCGCCCGTTCTCTCCGCTCTTCCTTCCCTCCGCCCCGCGACCCCGAACCCTGACCCTTGACCCCGGCGGCGGGAAACGCGCCGCGATTCAAAACCGCCGCAGCTTTATTAGCGCCAGCGGCGGGCGGACACACAGGCTCATTGTCCGGCCTGCCCCGCGCTTCCCGCCAAAAAGGACCCGGCGCGCATGCTCGGAGCGCTAAAAAAAAAAAAAAAAAAAAAAAAAAAGTTCTCCCGGCAGCCTCCGCGCGCCCATTTCCGTTCCGTTCGGCGCCTGCGCGTGGCTCGATC
>PVKC010037075.1:0-12981 GCA_004027635.1 Crocidura indochinensis
TCGAATCAATCCCTGCTTCAACCAGTGCCTGTCCTAGACAATCTGTTGAGGTCTGGGAATAAAATTCTCTGCAAATACGCCTCAGCCCCAGCTTTCTCTGCAAAGTCAGATTTCCAGATTGCTTTGAGCAATCAAATGGCTGCCGCGGTGGCCCATAATCATTAAATTATGAAAATACAAGTTGCCGGGAGGAAATGAATCCCAGGTTTAACTAGGGAAAGGTCTGCTTTCTTGTGAAGTAATTATAAAATTAAAATGTGTTGGTTCTCTGGTGAGTCTCAAAAACCTCCCCCATGAGGTCTCTAAAGTCTGGCACAAGGGTAACGCCCAAGGCGGACCTGAGAAATTCCTTGGAGAAACTGCTGGACAGGACTTGCTGTTAGTCAGAGACATCTGCAAGTCAACTTCCAATGAGTGGGTTAAAAGTGATTAAGAGCAAAAAAGAGGAAAAGAGTAACAGGGCTTGAATTTCCCAATTACTCTTCCAAATGCAAGAGTCAAGCTGTTCGAAAATGTAGGCTTTCCAAGGAAGACTCATAATGTTGAGCTAATTAGACGCACAGGCATGGACGACATATAAATTCAGGCCCCAAAGAGGGACACTGTCCCTTTAAAAACTGCCTGGGGATCAGTGGAAAAGCTAATGAGGAGTGTCATTTGGGGCTGTTTTATTAGGTGGTCCTCCCGAGGATAAAGCCTGGGGTTTCTGTAAGAGGGCTTCTGTGCTTGATTCAATAAATCAATTTATATTAAATGCGGGTGCCTGGAGCTGGCTTCATAAAGCATTCTGTGGCGGTTCTCAATCTGCGTATCTGCTTCCCTGTCTGCCTAAACGCGCAGAGGGCACAGAATGGAGCAATAAAGAAGATAGAAGCTGTATCTACGGTATTTGGAAAACTTGACCCAGTAGTGCAGTCCATGTTCGAGGTTGCCTCCAGTGAATTTCTCTCATCAAAACAGTTGGACTGGTGATAAGAAAGAAACTCGTATCTGGGGAATGGGAAGGGGGGCTGCAGGCTGCAGACCAAGAATAAAGGTCACCCCAAACATAATGGGCTGGGCTGGGAATGAAATTGCTTTTTAATCTTATTTTCAGAGAATGAAATATGCCCCATTGAATAAACTCAAAGCAAAGGGGAGGGGGCAGCGAGAGAGTTCAAAGGAATGGAGCAGACGCTGATAGTGCTGGAGGCTTTGGGTTCGACCCCCCAGCCCTACCATAAGCCCACCTCACTCCCAGACCCCTCAGCACTGAAGGAAGCATTGCCAAAGGTGGCCCTTGGAATCCCACAGAGTACTGTAGGGAAGCCCGTATGAAAAACAGCCAAAGCAAAGGAACAGAAGTGCTACTGGCAGTGACCAGTCTTTGGAAAGAAACATTTCTGATCAGGGCAGAAGGAATGACATTCCTCTAGCTGGCCAGCAGGCTTGCTTATGAATGATTCCTAAATACAGTGATTGTCCGTAAGATCAGTAGAATGAAGAAAAGTCCGTTCCCTAACCAACTGGGTCTACCAGCAATCTGGAGACAGTGACCTCAATATTCTCATTCTCTTAGTCTATGCTCATTTAAAAAAAAAAAACCAACCTTCTTGCTGTTGCGATGCCTAGATAAGATAGCTCCTTGCATTATCTTTCATCTCAACTAAACCCACATCCTTGAATTACCAAAATGGCAATGCTATCCTATACACCGGCCGCAATAATGGAAATATTCTACATCTGCACAGTTCAACTAGCCATGAGCATATGTGGCTCTAAAGCAACTGAGATACGGCTAGTGTGATATATTTTAATAAAAAATTTAAATTTACTAGATTTCAACCAATCTTTCCATACCATAGAAGGTAATGACTTCTGTGGGGCTCATCCCACTCTTGTCTCAGTAGAAAAAAAATCCTCCCAACTTATTCCTAGTTTTCACCCTTTCTTTTTTGGGTTTTGGTTTGTTTGTTTGTTTGTTTGTTTGTTTTTGGTCATATCCAGTAGTGCTTAGACTCTAAGCTTTAGAGTTTATTCCTGACTCTGTAATCAGGGGTCCCTTCTGGCAGTGTTTAGGAAACCATATGGGGTCCCCGAGAACCAATGTGAGCCAGCTGCATGCAAGGCAAGTGCCTTAACTCCTATACCATTGCTTCTGTCCCAGTTGCTCCCAGTTTTAACAGAAAAAGGGGAAAGTCACCCCATTACATTCCCTTGGGAGTCAGAAAGAGGTAAGATCTAGAAGAGATAACAAACAGAAGACAGTTTCCTTCTAATGGAACCTGCCTTTTCTTAAAACCTTGAAACCCAAGTGCATCCCCAGACACATACCAGACACAGGATTTGTAGTAAGGGACCATGCTGCTTCTTACAAAAGGGCGATTTAGACCCAAGCACTTGGAACCTCTGCAAAGAGAGGCTGGAGCACAGACATGGAGCATATGTCTCTAGGCAATGCTCTCTTGGCTCAGTCAGTCCTACCAGCTCAGGTTTCAGGACCAGCCTGTCCTCTGAAATAAGACCATCATAAATGTTTAAAAGGCTTTGCTTAAAGAAAGAATTCTGGTGTGCTTTTCCCCTAACCAGAACCATCTGGAAGCAATTTCACATTCACAGGATGGACTTCTCTTCCTCTCGGGCCCTCACTCTTGGTACGAATCCCATCCGCCCAGGAACAGCTGCTGGAGACTCTGGCCTGAAGCCAGGGGTGAGGCTGCGGCCCCTCTAGCATGACCAACCTCCCAGGGCTCCAGCTTGCTTTTCACCCCATGTGGCTGGACCCAGAGCACGAAGAACATGGGCTCGACAGGAGAATACGCAGTCAGCCGCCATCCCGAGAGCAGGAACTTGGTGTCACAGAGCCAGCTGTGAGAAGCTGTTGTTTTAAACTCATTCACATCGGCACCTGCCAGCAAGTGACAGCCTGGGACAGCTTGAGGGCTGCAGGCCGGGAGCTCAGTGGGCCTGCTCGTGTGTGCCGATTGCAATGGCAGGTGGAGGGCAGGATGGGAGGGGAAAGAGGGACAGCAGCACAAGGCTGGGCTCTGGCACCAGGACCAAAGATACCAGCCACAGAAGGGAAGAGCCAGACCACATCAGGGACCCATCAGATTCAGGGGGAAAGAAAAAAAAAAGCCTTTTCTAAATCAAACTATCTGGGAGCAGAAGGAGGGAAGAGAGAGTACAGGAAAGATTGATTTTTGTGAGAAAGGTCCCAGTGACAATGACCTTTTGTCCTTAGTACAATCTGGACTTGCCAGCCTGCTCCCCAGTCTCCGTGAAATCAGGAGGGTGGGAGAGACAGAACCCCTGGCAGGAGGCAGCAGACTCATCCTTAATTATGAGACAAGGCTTCCTGGAGCTGACATCCTCTCCCACAGTTCCTCCTTGCAGCAGACACACGGTGTGGAGCTGGCTCGGCTGCACTAATGAGAGCGGGCAGCTTTCCCAAGCACAGGAGACTTGATGCGTTGGGGATCTTTCCTACCATCACCACTCAAATCACACACAGATGCTCAGTGACAGTGGATTTCAACAGTCTCGTCTGTCCAGTGAAGGGAATCAGGTCTATGAATGCCCTGGCTGGCTCGCTGAAACACTTCCTCCCAACATCCCTGACACAGACACGAATCCTGATGGACACAGGCTCCCGAGGAAAATTTAACAGCACAGCTCCTAACTCAATGGATTGATTATTTGGGTTTGAGGTTGGCTATGTCTGATGATGATCAGGGATCCTCAGGGAAGGACATAAGTGGCGTTAGGGGAATAAATGGGGGTAAACTGCATGCAAGGCAAGAGCCTTCCCTACTGTCCCAATACTGAATTTTGATCATTCTGAATCCAAATAAAGTTAGAGGTATTCTATCCAAATTATGAGGCTGAAACCTAAACTTATTCTGATCCTTTTTGGTTGAGAAAACTACCTTTGTTCAGGTGTGAAAGGGGAACCACCAGGATGAATTGGCCAGACCCACAACCCTGCAATCCACAGGGAGATGGTCCACATCCAGGTTTTTTTTTCTCACTGTAGAACCTGAAACAACTGAGCTTCTCTGCCTCAATATCCTCATCTGTACAATGGACCTAGTTCTTTTTTTTTTTTTTTTTTTTTTTTGGTTTTTGGGTCATACCCAGTGGTGCTCAGGGGATACTCCTGGCTGTCTGCTCAGAAATAGCTCCTGGCAGGCATGAGGGACCATATGGGACACTGGGATTCAAACCAACCATCTTTGGTCCTGGATCGGCTGCTTGCAAGGCAAGCATCTCTCCGGGCTATCTCTCCGGGCCCTGGAGTTCTTACATTGGTTCCATACGTGCCATGCGCATCTCTCATTATGGTTTCTGGCCCTGAGCACCAAGTCCTCTCAGATACCCTCATCAGTACTGTCATAAGAGGGGCGAGATAGGGGACAGACAATTCCCTTAACCAAGTATTGACAGGGCGAACAGCTCTGAAGTAACTGCGCCCTTTTTCAGTTTGAGTGTTTAGGAGAAATAAGTGTACAGGCTGTGGCTAATTCTGAAGTCAAGAAGCAGGAGGGGCCAAGGAAGGATGTGTCTTGAAGTTTGAAGATTCTCCCATTCTAATGTACTAGTAAATGAAGGCCTTCATGGGGAAAAGGGAAATGCAGACTAGCAGTCTCATGGAATTGATTTACTACCTCTTTGCTCCTTTTAATTTTATTTTTGGCCACACCCAGTGGTGCTCAGGGATAACTCCTGCCTCAGAAATTGCTCCTGGCAGGCTCAGGGGACCAGATAGGATGCCAGGTTTCAGACTTGGGTCCCTTCTGGGTCAGCTGCATGCAAGGCATACACCCTACTACTGTGCTATCACTCCAGCCACTTTGCTCCTTCTTTTATGATTTTCTCTTTCCAAAATCCCAGATTGTGGGATGGTCAGGAGAATAATAGGGCATGTGCTGCACTGAGAATTCAGTACTGGCCCTCATGTTTGCCCAGCTGGGGTGTTTCTGAAGTCCCAGGCCCATCATCAGGAGATCCTTCACAGTAGGGTCCTTAGGATCATTCAGTGCATGTTGATTGCACAGGAGTTTGAGCTCATGGATGTAGCTGGAGGGTCACTCCAAAACCCCCTTCCACAACAACCAAGAACCAAAGACTTCAAAACATCATGACTCTAAAAACACCTCCAAGAAACTCAAACTTGGGACAGAGAATTTACATAGGTAGTAGTAGTCAAAATTGATTTCAAGCATGCCGATTTCTTTCAATAGAGCCATTCCTTAAATACCATTTTCAAAAGTAATCAGGAAATACATGAAGATGTTCATGCATCACTGCTCCTAGGCAAAGTCATGAGCCAACAGCCACCTAGGGAACTTGACTGAATCAACGCACGTCTGACTGAAGCCATTATCAGTCTAGGCTCAATTATTTAGTACCTTTTGTCCAATTAAATATTACTCATGAAAGGACTTAAAGATGACATTACTTAAGAGGAGAGAAAGGAGGAGTGCATAGGAAAAGGGGGATGTGGGGGAGAAATGCAGACAAAATAAGCATTTATAATTTGGATATAATGTAGTTCATAAATTTAATCTATATTTAAAATTTTATGAAGGCTAGGAGATGGCTCAAAGGGCTGGAGCACCTGACCGCATGCAGGAGGGCCCGAGTTCAATCCCTTAACATGTACCCCCAGCACTGCCAGGTATAGCCATGATGCTGACCAAGCACTGTAAAGGAGTACCCCAACTCCTCACATCCACCCTAAAAAACAGAAAAAATTTAGAAAATAGAGCAACCATTACCCTTTTATTTACCCAAGTTTGTTTTGACTGCTTAGCTCTAATTTGCTTTTCTGGGCTAGAAAGAACAAACAGCTTACGTCAAACTTAATGCACATCAAATATAGGCTCCTCATTTCCTTTCCTATCAACCATTATCTGTCCTCATCAACTCCTGTCAATCACGTCCCTTTCTTCCTCTCATCCACTGCATAGCTGTTGCCTCGATACACTTTATCAGGTGCTGGGTTGGTCCCTGAGTCCCCACTGCCACCCATGGGGCTCACAGACTTGGTGAGGAGAGATATTTATACAGGTAATTGGAGTCGCTATTGACTTAGCCCCTACATTCATTCCTAGGCCTCAATTACCCAGTGTAAGCCTTACTCATTTCCTTTCCTGCTATTTCCCAGCTCCCTGTTCAGCCCTAGAGATAGCACACATATGTTTTTCTCTGGGTACCTGAATCGGCTTTATTTCCTCATCCGTCTCCTTCAACTCCTCTCAAAAGCAACTTCCTAAAACATTGCTTTCGTCATTCATCCTCCTGAGAAACACACAACAGTAATTTGTATCCTCCCCCAATGAATCGAAATCTCTCTGCCTGGCTTCTCATATCCTCATTATGTGCTCTCAATACAAATTCCGTCTGATTTCTCACAGATGCTCCTCTTCTTTTTGGGGAGCCATTTTCCTCACTGTCTCTTAAATCTACTCCTTGTGCTTATCCTTTCATGTGCTTCTAATCTGCGATGCCTCTTCTTTCATCTTTCCAAATTCTTCAAAACCCAGCTCCATCAGAATTTTTGAAAGTATATGAGGCCTTTTATTTTACATTTTTCTGTCTATGGCGATGGGTACATTTAAGTTAAAATGAATAGACAAATTAGCAAAGTGAGGCTGATGAAGATTGGACATAGACCTACTACAGAAATGGTGAATTCCTTTTTTTTTTTTTATCATTATTATTTACGTTTTAGAGCAGAGGTAATAGTTTAGGTTTTGTTGGTCATGTAGTCCCTGCCGCAGTATTAATGCAGCCCAAATTAAAATGTGCATAAATGAGTGTGGCTATATTTATAAAAACTAATGTAGATTTATGTTTTTAAAGGGATGGCCGTAGCTCTTTCTTTTTTCCCCTAGGGAGGAAGGGAGGGAGGGAGAAAAGAAAAAAGGGAGGGAGGGAGTGAGGAAAGGGATGGTCCTAGCTCTTAATTTGTTGTTTATTCATCCTTCTAGAAGAAGAGGGAATCTTCTCACGTGGTTAGGAAAACAAAATAAAACAAAACAAAACAGAAGCAGCAACTTATATCAGCCACTTGCCTACCCTGAGTAATGCAATGATTCCTCTAAGACAGTACAAATCTGAGGAGTGGATTTTAAGCAGAGAAGGCAGCACCATGGAAATTTGGTGTGACCATCTTTTTTAACTATTTTGGTCAATGAAGAAGAGACAGATAGAGATGGAACTCAGTGGTAATGGCTTATGATTTGAATGTATTAGGTCCTCATTTGATTCACTCTACTTCCCCTCCCCCCCCCACCAAAGTGATAATGTAATCTACATTTTTGCTTGTGTTGAAGTATGCCTAGTAAGAGTCAACAGTTTCCTCTCCTGTTCTAATGAGACTGCTGACTCATTAGCTGGGTGTTGGGGCCCAAGAAAAATATCTTCACCCTATACTTCTACATACCACTAAATGTTCTCTCACTTGGTCCTTACATCAACCCTAGCATCTAGGTATGGGGCTGGAGAGAGAGTAAAGGAGTTAAGATGCTTGCATTGTATGCAACTGGATACCACATACGGTCTCCTCAATGCTGCCAGGAGTAACCCTGAACACAGAGCCAGGAATGGCCACTGACAACTGCTAGATAATGGCCCTTCCCCAAAATTATCTATACCTACAAACACCTCATTATTAGATCTACCTTCCAGAATGAAGAAATTGAGGAAGTCTTAGTCAGTGTTAGCCACTGTACCTATATGGTCTTGGTGCTGATTTAAGAGTGTTCTGGGAATAAGACACTAGAGCTCTTATTTTAGCTCAACTTTAATAAGATAACAAAATGATGATATGACAATGATAAATGATGCTAGTTCTTTACTGATCTTTACAATGATTCTTCAAAGAGTATGCATATATGTATTTGTTTATCCATGGGGAAAAAGAGATTGCAGGTCTACTTAGAAAGAACAGAGCTTGGGGCCCGGGAGATAGCATGGAGGTAGGGCGTCTGCCTTTCATGCAAAAGGTCATCGGTTTGAATCCCGGTGCCCCATATGGTCCCCCGTGCCTGCCAGGAGCAATTTCTGAGCATGGAGCCAGGAGTAACCCCTGAGCACTGCCGGGTGTGACCCAAAAAACAAAAACAAAAACAAAAACAAACAAAAAAAAAGAAAGAACAGAGCTAGAATTTAACTCCAAGCCAGTTTGGGTCCATTCAACCTCTGGCTCAATCCACTATCTCTTTCTGGCCCCACTATCTCTCCTTGGTAAACCTGGCTGAACTATCTTGTTTAATGGATTTAAATGCCCCCAGATGCTTCCAGGATCAGCTCCATAGGAACTAACATTCCCAAAGAGGGGTTCAAAGAAGCAGAGAGGCAAACCTACTGCTGAGATCTGAACCCTGGTAGCCAGGCAAAGGCAGCGGCAGCAGCAGCAGATGAAGCCACATCAGCGCTTCTTCCACATGAGTCAGGCCCCCATGGCCTTCCTTTTGGCACAAGCTATGGGCCTTTCTCATCGGCAATGCCTCCTCCTTACACCCCACAGTAACACTGAGACCTGGGGAAGCAAGTTCTTACCAGCCTGTCATATTAAAGTCCCTGTAGAGCATCTTCTTTCCGAGTTCCTTTCTCTGTACTCTCCTTGGAAACTCCAAATGTGTGAACTCATTTCCCAGCAAGTGAGGCTGCATGAATGCCTAATAGCATATAAAAAAAAAAGAAGAAGAAAGAAAAAAACAAACAAAACAGAGGCATATTTAGTGAAAAAAGAAAACGTGAGGTTGTTTTTTGTTTTTTAATCAATCAAGACAGCCTATTTAAAAAACATGAAAAGCACCTTCTATTTCAAGGAAAATAGTTAGGCATCTAAATAAAAATGAATGCCAGAAAAGAAAAAAAGCACGACTGTCACCGATAAAGAAAGATGGCACTTTTTACAATAAATGAATACAAATCATAGACAAGCATCCCCAAAGTTATAAGGCAAAGGGTTTCCTTCTAAGTTTATTTTCTTAAATTCAAATACAAGATGGTCTGGCTTTTTCAGCACTGACAGCACGTTGGTGAGGAATGAAAGTACACAGTCCATTCCCTGGCTTTCTGCCCCCTGCCCCCCTCCAACTCAAGCCCTTCTTTCTCCTGCCCAGGTTTGGAAAACTGCATGTGCGTCTCCACATGACACCCTGGCTTGAGAGAATGGGCTGGGAGCACCAGACAGGAACTTTCTGTTGGACTCCCTCCATTTTGCTCTGCAGTAATTTGATCATGTAATTGGAAGACGATTCCAGAGCAGATGGCTTCTCTCCCCCACCCCAACCCCCATCTCTATTCACACTAGGAAAGTCTTGAGCAAACAGCCACTTAGGGAATTGCATAGAAACAACAAACAGTCTCATTGTCACATACAAAATTCAAATTCAGCTATCCAAGAGATGAAATGCTCAAGGATTAATTCCCTTCTCCGAGGCCACACACGGTAAGCAAACCTGCATTGGGGTTTTCCCATACCAAACGCTATACCTGCTTATTAGAAGAGTAGTGGAATGGAATTTTCTCTTCCTATCTCGCTCTTTTTCTGGCAAGGAAAAATGTGGAGAGAAAAATCATAGCCTGACACAACAGGAAAGCCAGGGGTCCCTGCCCCAGACAGATGGACATGGCCTCAGCCCATAGGAGCTGTCACAATTTACAGCCCCTTTCCCAGGGCCTGACCCCAGGACTCTTCCACCCTCTCTCAGTGCTGCAGGGAAGACAGAGCTGGATGTCAGTCAGCTAAGTGTAGTTGGAGCCAAAGGAAGCAAGCTGAACCGTCACCTGGCTGGTCAGCTCTGCCAGATACAGGACTCTAGGCCAATGATTCAGAGCAGGCCAGAGGAACCGTCTGGTCCCTCTGTCATGGACTAAGAGTGAAAAGGTGCCTTTCTGTGTACTTGCAACCCCAACTAACACCAGGTTGGGATGGGAATGGGGTGAGGGATTTTAGATCATTTCTGAGTGGCTCTGAAATCCCTGCCAAGGAAAAGGCTCAGTTGCTGATGAGCATCAAGGTCATAGAAACATCAGGTTTTACAAAACAGTATCTAGGATGAAAGAAAGAAAGGAAAGGAGCCTTTAATAGGACAGACTTGGGTGAGACGGACTTTGGCTGAACTCTAAGCTCTACATTTAGAGATCACTTACGTGATCTCAGCAGGTTGTTTAACTTACCAGGCCTCAGTTTATCTTTTAAATGAGGTTAATATTTATCTTGTACTATTTTAATAATGAGGTGATGTCAACAATGGACTTATCATAGCCCTAAGAAGAATTATTCATAATTATCCTGTGACTGTCAGGTCTTATTACAGCCCATATCCAATGCTAAGTGCTTTGTGAGTTCCCTTTTTCATCCTCCAATCACTTTACCTACAATACCCACCTACATAACTTGGGGGCCCAAGGCAGAAAGAGAACCTGAAACCTCCATATAAAATGAAGAACTAGAAAGTAACAGCAGAGCATGAAACCCAGAAGGGTGGAGGGTGGCTCTGGATTCAGTACAAATCACATCCTTCTGTGAAAGGAATATTCTTCTAGTCTGACTTTATTTTCATCCAATCAGGAAAACTAAGAATCAGAGGTATAAACTGTCAGTGCAGAGCAACAAGGATCTCTCAAAACTTTGCAACTAAAGTTGCCCTCCATACCGACAGACCGAACTACCATGCTCAGTTTCTCTTGACTCTGGAATCACTCCTGGCAAGCTCGAGGTACCATATGGAGTGCTGGTGATCTAACCCACATTGGCCACATATAAGGCATGCCTCTCCAATGTGCTATTGATCCCGTCCCTATGTGTGTGTGTGTGTGGTTGTGTGTGTGTGTGTGTGCACGCAAGCATGCATGTGCGCATATATCCAGCTGTGCTCAGGGTTTACTCCTGGCAGGTCTCAGGGAATCATACACTGGTGCCATGAATAAAATCAGAATTGCATGCAGGCCCCCTTAATCCCCAACAATCTTTCCACTGCACTAAGCACCATTTGGGAGGCTCCCCTTTACCCCATAAGAACTCAACAATGTTATGCACAGGGCCTAGGGAAAATCAGGGTAGACCACCTACCTTGCAAGTATGAGGCTGTGAGTTTGATTCCGGGTATCAACCTACACACCAAGTATAATTTGATGGCACTGGCATTTATGATCCCACCACTAAATGTGCTTCTTCTGACACATCAAACCCAAAAGTGTGACATAAGTGTGATCGCAAGCACTGCAAACAGAGTATCAAGCACTACAACCAAATGTGTGAATCCTGGCAAGCACCATGACTAAAAGTAAGTGAGTATCACAACCAAATGTTCAGCCTACTTATGGCAATAATAATGGCAACAAGGAAAATTTGTCAAATCTAAGATTTTTTTTTATTTTTATGTTTTGGTTTTTGGGTCACACCCGGCAGCGCTCAGGGGTTACTCCTGGCTCCATGCTCAGAAATTGCTCCTGGCAGGCACGGGGGACCATATGGGGCACCGGGATTCGAACCGATGACCTTTTGCATGAAAGGCAAATGCCTACCTCCATGCTATCTCCCGGACCCCAAATCTAAGATTTTTTTATTAGATGCATCATTATGTCATTGCTTCTAAGAAAGGGGGGCTACCAATTAAACTATATCAATGTTTACCTACTACTTAATGGTTTTGTTTCATTATTTTTGGTGTTTTTATTATCTATTATGACTACATTGACAAGAAATGTGTAAGTGAAGTATATTGGCCACTATTTTCCAAAAACCTTTTCACACTTCAAATCCAAAGGCTCTCATTCCTTTTAAACTGTGAATCATGAATGTCATGGCTTGCCACAGGTCAGCACTGTACATATCAAACACAGAAGTGAGGGATGCTGTATTTCTCAAATAATCCAAAGAACCAAAAAGCCTGAGAACTAGAAGTGTGAAGTTCTCCTGGAAGCTTGGCAATGATCTCCACTGAGCCCTTGTATTCTGACTTCCAGGACCAGAATGTGGCTGAACAGGTCTGCCTTGTGACTTCCTAAGGCCCTTAACAAACCAGTTTGGATCAAAGAGGCTTACAGAGGCTTCCTTTTAGTCTCCCAAGCTGTGGGGTGCCCACCTGCAGGTTTGGGGCTATTTTATTAATGGTAACCCATTCTCAGGAGATAGTATCATGCTGTCTACCTGGTGACAGTCAAGAATCCATCCCAACTTCAGATAAGTCAAAAGGTGGGGACAAAAAGCAATTTGTTTCTGGGTAAATATTCCAGTATTCACTCCCCATTGATAAGTAGCACACTTAGATGTTTCTATCTTTAGGGTTATTTTCCTTCTTCTCAAGCAAATTGCCCCGGCACGTTTCACACATTATATGATTCATTTTCTGTCACCATATGCCACCAGGCCTACTAGATGAGTTATGTGCATTCCTTGTGTACCTGACATAAATTACTATTTCTGTGTGTGTGGCAAACCCAAATATCGATAACACATATGAGCCATGTGGCTTTAGCATTGAGACATAATCTTGGCTCTATATTCACTAACTGTCTCCTTCCTGTTCTCCACCCCACGATTTTGTTTTCATCTAAACAACCAATATATGACTATCCCCCCCCCCCCCAATATCTTTATTTATTTTGGTTTCTGGGCCACTTTGTAATAATCAGGAGTTACTCCTAGCTCTGCACTCCTGGTGGGCTTCGAGGACCATATGGGATGCCAGAGAACACAAATGAATTAGTTTGTCGCATGCAAGGCAAACCACCCTATATAGAATAGGTGCTCTCGCTCTATTCCTTACTTTTTGTTTTTTAAAAACTCACCATTTATGTTCTATTGTCTCCTTATTAGCACTTTAATACTCACCATAGCTATATTTGTCAGACCTGATGGAGTATCTGGGGTTAATGAAAAAAAAATCAATAACTAAGTATAGTTTATAGTAAATTTGTGCTTTGGATAATGAAAAAAAAAGATGCTAAAAATATAATAGGACATCCACTTGTTGGTTT
>PVKC010037076.1:0-12988 GCA_004027635.1 Crocidura indochinensis
GATAGACAGACGATTTAAAAGCTACCAAAGTAAAAAGGAAGGGCTTTGCAAGCAAGAGTTAGATTAGTTAGCTATTAAAAAAAACTGTTGACGAAGTAAGTGTGGGCTTTTCTCTGAACTAAGGATCTCAAAAAAAGGACGAAATAGATGGAGGTGAGTAGAGAAAATAGATCCAGGATGCAGGCAACAGTGGAAAACAACAGTGGAAAGATGAGTATGAGTAAGGGGGAAAGGAGAGCTGAAAAATATTGGGATGAAAAACAAGAAAGGAGAAGTCACAAGAGGAATAGAGGGTGACAGAGAAATTGAGCATAAAAAAGAATAACCATGTCTCGTTCAGTGGCTGAAGACTGAATAGGAAAGAGGCAGTGAGAACAGACAGATCTGAACTATTTTCTGGGCAATCAAGGACAATAACTTGTTAGATTTCTATGTGGAATTGATTTCCCCTCTACATTCCTTATAGCCTGCCCTCAATTTCTCTCTCAGACTTACTCTTTTATGTTTAGAGCAGTTCATTGATGAGTCTGAGTCAATCAGCCCTGGAGTAAAGGCCTTAGTTTCACCAGTTATTCTCCTATTCTTCCAGAAGATGTTGACTGACCACCTATATGCATAAGGCATATCATCTAACTGGACAGCAGGTGATTTACTTGATGACAAGAATTAGTCTTCAAAACTCTATTGTTTTCTTTGTTTCTATAATGTTGATTTCTGCTCTGGGTTTTGCTACTTATTTTCTTTTGCTTGTGTTTGGATTAGTTTTCCAGATATTTAAGATGTGCCTTTAAGGTTGTTGATTTTATCTATTTCTCCTTTTCTTATGCATCATTGAGTTTCCACCTCATTTCTGTTTTTGTTGTGTCTCATAGGTTTTGGTCATTTGTTTCTTTGTTATCATTGTTTCAAAGAAATCTCCTTGATTTCTTCTTTGATCCAGCTGTTATTGAAGAGTATGTTGTTTTATCTCCAGGTTAAGAGTTTCTCCACATCCTCTTTTTACAATCAATCTCAATCTCTGTGGTATTGTGGTCTGATAGAATGCTTGGTATGATTTTTATGTTAGTGAATTTTTGTAAGCTAAACTTATGTCCTAAAATGTGATCTATCCTAGATAGAGCTATTGTGTCATTATATTATAAAGGGTTGCTGCTGTTATAATTGAGTATTTGGTTTATATAAGTGGCCTTGAGTAAGAATGTTTTTATCCCTCCCTCTCATAAAAATGAGAGACTTCCTGGGTCATGGACTCTAGGCTGAAAATTTCTTTCATTCAATAATTTAAATATGTCATTCTACTCTTTTTTTGAGGAGGGAGGGAGTTGGGTCACACTCAATGACACTCAGGGGTTATATTTAAGGTACAGAGTGACTTCACTCCTGCTCCAGCATGCATCCCATACCATCCCCCTTTGCACCCAGACTGCTCGTGTAGCCGGTCCCTCTTGTATATAACTTGATGTAGATTGGGTATCTTGATTTTGTTGTCGATGACTTTGGGTTTGGTGTTTGGGTCTGATCATTTTTTAATTTTCACTAAATGTTCATACCACTGTTTGTTCCTGGTACCATCCACTTTTTATTTCTTCTCCATTTATGAGGCAAAACAAGATGATCCAAGCCCTGTGGTTCTGTTGGAAAAAAGGGAAAAAGAAGAAAGAATGCTGGGAGGGTTCTGTCTAGGAGCTATCAATATCAATTTAAAAGGAGAAATGGGTAAAAGAAAAAGAAGAAAGAAAAACAAAAGAAAAAAAAGAAAACAACCAGGCACAGACAAGAAACGCAACAGCAAAAATAAACACCAGCTAAAACCACTACAAGGAGAGAAAGGAAAAAGGGGGTGAGTTAGGGTTGGTGTAACCTAGGCTAGGGTCTTTCTTATTGGTCCCAGGAAAAGCTCTGCTTAGTTGCAATTGTCAAAGTCAGTCTTCTATAATTAGTGGCCTTGGTTTTTATGCATATTAAGGATGGAGTGTCTTCTGATTACATCTTAGCATTAGGTGATGAAGTAGGGCAGTCTGCTCTTAGATCAAGTTGTTGCTGTTTCCCGTCTTCAGGAAGTCTTATCAACCTGACGCAGACTGGTGCCATAGCAGTATTAGGGACTCCTTGGGGAGAGTTTCATTCCTGCTGCTGTTGCTGGGAGCTGTGTTAGTTTTACAGTTGGGATCTGGGATCATGGAATGGACGGTCACTGTCTGGTCACATGGAGTCTAAGTCAAGTCCCCATGAAAATGTTCAGGGTGAGAGGCACACCGTATTATAACATTTATGGGTTCTTATACCAGTAGATAAGAGCTTTGGCCTTTAGTTGCCACTTTGCTCTGTATCTTTAAGTTACACATATATGACCATTCTATCTGTCTCTTTGCTTCTTCTTCTTCTTTTTTTTTTTTTTGGTTTCTGGGTCACACCCGACTGTGCTCAGGAGTTACTCTATGCTCAGTTACTCTATGCTCAGAAATCACTCCTGGCAGGTTAGGGGACCATATGGGATGCCAGGATTCGAACCACTGTCCTTCAGCATGCAAGGCAAACACCTTACCCCCATGTTATCTCTCCAGCTCCGTGTCTCTTTGCTTCTAATTGACTTCATTCAACCTAATATCCTCTAGTACCATCCATGTTTCTACAAATTGCTTTATTTTATTCTTTCTTAGAGCTGTATAGTATTCATTTTGTGTATATATATTTCTATACATATATATATATACATGTATATGTATATATATCACATGACCCAGCAATTCCAATTAGTGGCATCTATTCTCTCTTTTTTTTTTTTTTTTTTTTTTTTGGTTTTTGGGCCACACCCGGCAACGCTCAGGGGTTACCCCTGACTATGCACTCAGAAGTTGCTCCTGGCTTGGGGGACCATATGGGACACCGGGGGATCGAACCGTGGTCCGTCCAAGGCTAATGCAGGCAAGGCAGGCACCTTACCTCTAGTGCCACTGCCCGGCCCCAGGCATCTATTCTCAAAACACAAACAATAATTGAAAAATATGTATGTTCATCACCACTCAATACAATAGCCGAGACATAGAAACAAGAAATTGTGGTTTATAGATCCCTTTTGTGGTCATTGTAATTATTCTATGTTTCACACTCATGATTGAAGTGTGCTGGAATGAGAATACTTTGTTGTGACACCAGAATTCCAAATAATACATAAGGATGACACTCAACATATATGGGTTTGCAGGTATTAAATTGCCCACCTCTTGGTTACAAGGTATGTCCTTTTACTACTGAGCTATCCATGGCCATGAACCATGCCGCTCAATTCCAGTATGTTCTGGTCACTTCCAAGTGCTTGGAAACACAAGAAATAAGACAATTGTGTATTTCTGTACTTAGAATTGAATATTAAATAATCCACCAGGGTTATTTTTGTTATTGTATATTTCAGCCTTTAGTAATAATCTCTGCCTTTTCTGGGTTTTCATTTTAAAGGCACATTTTCTACGAGTTCAGTTTCACAGATTTAATTTTTTTAAAGACTTGCATCTTCTAATCAAATTTTATTTGTTTATTAATTTTAATCTGGATCTTGTCATATGTAATTTTTTTGGGGGGGGGGGTTTGGGCCATACCCGGCGACGCTCAGGGGTTACTCCTTGCTATTCGCTCAGAAGTCGCTCCTGGCAGGCACAGGGGACCATATGGGGAACCGGGGGATTGAACCGCGGTCCGTCCTAGGTTAGCGCAGGCACCTTATCTCCAGCGCCACCACCAGGTCCCCGTCATATGTAATTTTAATTGAGAGTTTTATTTCATGTTGCATTTTCCTTCCACACATAATTCTTTTCCTTAGCAAATTTGGCAACAAATTTGCACATAGTAAGATGTGCGTGAATAAAGGCAGTCATTTACCACGTGCATCTTTAGCCATTGTTTTTTATTATTTTGTGCTGAGTATTTCTGCCTAGCCAAAGGTTTCCCAGCAACCTTATTAAAATTCCCTAGGGGTCAGATTTGTGGGTTCAAAATTGCAGAGGAGAAAAAATATTGTTGATTGAAATGGCATGGTAACAATTCTGATTCAAGACTTCTTTCTTTGAAAAAAGCAGCATAAGAAATCATGAAAAAAAACATGGTTATTTAGAGCAGAGCTTCCTACACTTGAAAGAAATTATGTATTAATCAGGATGGGGAAAATGTAAAGTTAGCTTTATTAGGCCTGAAGCTCTCTTTTTAAAAAGACTCCCATGTGAGTTTCTTATTCATCACCCGCAGGTTAAATGACAAGAAATCTGTACTTTGTTGGTCCAAAAGACTGAATTTGAGCCTCTTACTGTTCTCTAATCTTAAAATTGATCTTTGAGACATCTTTTAATTTGTAAACTGAGATGATGAGACTCTTTCTTATCTAACAGATTTGCTGCCAGGATTAAGAAAAAGACCTCAGTAAAATGCTTAGAGCAGACCTAGGTCCTGCTCTTCTTCATTAGATAGAGTAACTTCTTTAGCTGATAGGAAAGCACAAAGCAGGAATGAATGCTAAGTGGTCTATACGGCAAACATTCAAAATAAATAAGGTGGGCTTTGGGCTGGCAATATTCAGGAGCTTTGAGAAATATTTGATCTGGGAGTTGTTGAATAAAGATCAGCATTTTAACAAGATAGTTTTGCTGTTCGAAAAGCACATTTGCTAAATTTTTTTTTTGTTTTTTGTTTTTTTTTGGGCCACACCCAGTGACGCTCAGGGGTTACTCCTGGCTATTCGCTCAGAATTCGCTCCTGGCAGGCACGGGGGACCATATGGGGAACCGGGGGATCGAACCGAGGTCCGTCCTAGGTTAGCGCAGGCAAGGCAGGCACCTTACCTTCAGCGCCACCACCCGGCCCCCACATTTGCTAAATTTAAAGGAGAAAGGGAACAAATCTTTTTTTATAGTTCGTTTTGTTTTGCTTTTGGGCCACACTCAGCTACTCTCAGGGGTTACTCCTGGCTCTGGGCTCAGAAATTACTCCTGGCAGGCTTAGGTGACCATATGGGATGTCGGGGATCAAATCCAGGTTGTCTGTGTGCAAGGCAAACACCCTGCCTACTGTGCTACCATTCCTGCCCCTGGACCAAGTATTAAAGGGCCTTCTGGAGAGAACATAGGGCCTGTGTAACCTCTAGGATATGTTGGTCTTTACTGGAGAACTGTGGGTTGGAGCACCCTTCTCACCCCGACAGCTCCAACACACACGTATGCTCACATGTGCATGCACAAGCTCACATATACACATACACACACCACACGCATACACACAATCCTGCCTATCCAATGCATGTCCTTTTTCGCCAAATTCTGGTTAATTTACAGTCTCTGTCTGCACATCGGCCTAGGCAAGGCTTTAGTTAGCAGCAGAGCTTCACGAAGAAAGAAATGATACTTAATACCACAGCAAGGACCATGCAGAGACAACAAAGAACGTGAAAAGGAAAAGATACTTTCTTGCTGTGCAGAAGCTTGAAAATGTATTGTAATCCCATATGTTTTGTTGTTTTTGCCACCGTGGTCATCTCATTTTGAAGAGTTTTCTGTGATTAACTTTCTGGAGAGTTCTGCTAATATTTTCTTAAGTGTATTTTAGGGATTCGGTTCTAATTTCAAGATCTTTAATCCACTTTGAGTTTACTTTCGAGAAGAATGTGAGGTACAGTATTGATTTCATTTTTTTAACACATGGTTATCCAGTTTTCTTAACACCTTTTTTTTTTTATTTTTTTATTTTGGGCCACCCCGGCTGTGCTCAGGGGTTACTCCTGGCTGTCTGCTCAGAAATAGCTCCTGGCAGGCTCGGGGGACCATATGGAACACTGGAATTCGAACCAATCACCTTTGGTCCTGGCACAGCTGCTTGCAAGGCAAACACCGCTGTGCTATCTCTCCGGGGCCCAACACCTTTTTTTTTTTTTAAAGAGATTTTCTTTGCTCCACTTTACATATTTAGCTTTGTCATAAATTAACTGACTATAAATCTGGGCCTTAAGTCAGGACTCTCAATTTTATTCCATAAGTTTGTAGGACTATCTTTATTCATGCATTTTTATTATTGTAGCTTTCTAATATAGTTTAGAGTTGGACAATGGAATACCTCCAATTTTCTTTTGTTTTCTTAGGATTGCTTTCTTTATTCAGAAATTTATATGACTCTATATAAATTTTTGTAGAAGTTTTTTTTTTAAGTTATTTATTTTGAGGCCTGAGTGATGGTGCAGTGGTAGGGCATTTGCCTTACACGAGGCTGACCAAGTATCGACCGCAGTTCTATCCCCTGGTGTCCCATATGGGGTCCCAAGTCAGGAGCACTTTCTGAGCACATAGCCAGGAATAAACCCTAAGAGTCACCAGGTGTGCCCCCACAAAGTTATTTATTGATTTTTTTTCACCTTAAAAAGAGAAAAGTACTGTTTTTGAATAAAATCACTGGAATTTTAATGGGTATTGCATTGAATTTAAGCAGTACTTTGTGTAAGAAAGTCATTTTAACAATGTTGATTCTTCCAGTCTATGAAGAGGGAAGATCTTTCCATTTCATGGTGTCCTCTATTTATCTTAGAAGTGATTTATATTTTCATTGTATAAGTTTTTGATATCTCTTATAAAATTGTTTCCTAGGTATTTATTTGTTGGATTTGTATGAAAGGGGATAATTGATAATAATAATTCAATAATTCTATTGAAGAGAATATTTTTTTTTTTGGTTTTTGGGCCATACCCAGTGACGCTCAGGGGTTACTCCTGGCTATGCGCTCAGAAGTCGCTCCTGCCTTGGGGGACCATATGGGAACGGGGGGATCGAACCGCGGTCCGTCCTAGGCTAGCGCAGACAAGGCAGGCACCTTACCTCCAGTGCCACCGCCCAGCCCCTAAGAGAATAATTTTTTAATTTATTTTTCTTTTGGTTCATTATTTTGTGTATAAGAATGCCCTTGATTAAATGACACTAAGTTGAATGGGAGAAAATATTTAAACATAATGCTTCTGATAAAGAGTTGATGTCTAAGACCTATAAAGTACTCATTATACTTACAAACAAAAATCCACTGACCTTATTCATAAATGGCTTGAGGAGATGAACACTTTCCAAAAGAAGATGAATAACAGAAGTATTAAAAAGTCCTCATGGTCACTCATAATTAGAGAAATATGGATCAAAACAAAATAAGAAACCTTTTAATACCTATGAGAATAGCATGTATAAAACATTATGGAACTAGCCAGTGTTGGTGGGTTGTGGTGAGAAAGGGACCCTCATCCACTGTTGGTTGGAATATTATCTGGTCCAGCGTCTATGGAAAGCAATATGTGAATTTCTCAAAAAAAAAAAAAAAAAGAGGACTAGAACTCCCTTATGATCCAGCAGTACCTCTTCTTGATATCCATCCCCAAAACACAAAAACATTAATTTGAGTATACATGTCCACTTATGCATCAGTGCACTTAGTACAATTGGCAAGATTGGAAACAAATCCAAATGATCTATTACAGATGAATAGGTCATTGTGGTATATACACATAAAGGAATACTATGCAGCTCCATGAAAGAACAAAAGCATGCAACTTGTAGTAATATGAATGGAACTAGAAGGTATTATATTGAATGAAGTTAGTCATAATGAAAGGGGCAGACACAGAATGATCTCTCTTATATGTGCTATTTAAAGATACAAAGCAAGGTACTAACAAAGATCCAAAAGGAATGAAATAGAGGAATAACCCATATAATTCAGCTGTATGTGGGGTGGGGGGGTGAGAGGACTAGGGCTGTGTGCCTTGGGAGAAAGAGGCTGGTACTCTGGTGATGAGTGTGATTTTTGAAATTATGTTCATGAGAAACCTTATTAATAGTATTATAAACTCTCAAGTTAATTCATTAAGAATTCTCTGAGGATTAAGAAGAGCAATTGGTCCTGGGTAAGAAATCACTAAACAGGAAATAGAAAACAGCTATTTCTATCAAGCCAACAGTATGTGCCAACATGCTCTCCAAGTAGGGAAGGAGAAAGCAGAAAACTATTCACATTTGGAGGAGCATCACTGTGCCCTTTCTGCTATGGTCTGGTTCCTCAGTCACTCCATGCTTGATACATCCAGAGACACAGTGAGGGAGGAGGGAGGAATATGAGTTTCCTAGCTTCTAACTTCTTTTTTTTTTTTTTTTTTTGGATCTCACCCGGAAGTGCTCAGGGGTTATTCCTAGCTCCATGCTCAGAAATTGCTCCTGGCAGGCACGGTGGACCATATGGGGCACCAGGATTCGAACCGATGACCTTCTGCATGAAAGGCAAACACCTTACCTCATGCTATCTCCCGGGCCCCAGCTTCTAACTTCTAACTCCTAACTTCACAGCTTAGAAGATGTGGACTCATGCTCTCAATACCTCTTATATCTATTCTCAAGATCACATTTTGTTTCGCTCAGGACTTTCTCCTGAAAGAAATCACTGAAAGAATCACTTCTGGTGGGGTTCAGAGAACCATATGAAGTACCAGGACTGGAATCCAGGTCTGTAGCATACAATGCAATTACCCTATGGGCTGTAAAATCTTTCTGACTTCAAGAAGTGTCTCCCTTTTTAAGAGAGAAAAGAGAACTAGGACACCTGTTTTCTTGTTTTGTTTTGTTCTTATTTTTTTGAAGGCACGTGTTGAGGACTTAAGGATCTAGAAGGATGAATGAATAAATATCCTGTGTGTTGGTTCCTCCATCTTCATTAAAAACAAGCAAAGTGGGGAAGAGTAAGAAGAAATTTATTTTTTTCCAGTTTGGAAGCAGTATAAGAAAGGAGTACTGTCCCCTATCTTCCTGGAAGAGCATGATGATCCCCTTCTCTTTGTATTGTATCAATAATCAAAAGCAAATTCTTGCTGATGTCATAGTAGAGAAGAGAAGTTATTTGCTTTGAAGCTGACTAGAATAGCTGCAACCCTAACCCAGATTTGCATATGATGCCCCCAAGCACCCCCAGGGCCAGAGCTCTGAGTCAGGAATAGCTCCTGAGTACTGCCAAGTATAGTCCTAACCTCTTTCCAACCCCCACTAATCATTTTTATTTTAGTAAGACCATGTTCTCTCTTATCCATGTTCTATTTTTTTCTTAGAGAACAACTGCAGGAGGTGATCATGGCCTATATGAATTTGTGAAAGCTCAAGTCTTTTGTGTCAACAGTGAGGCACTGGTTCCTTCTCTGTCTTGTATATAATGGTGCTGTGCCCAAGTCAGGAAGCCATAACTCAATGTGCTTGTTTTAGGCCTCTCTAGTTCATCTCACTTTGGTGAGGAGCAGCAGTTGGTGGGGGAGGCTAGTAAGACTCAGAAGTCTATGATAGGATCTTTGATTACAGACCATCACAAACACAGATCAAGGAGGATGATGGAGAGCAGTTCTTGTTCTGATCTCAATACTGGCCGGGTTCTCTTCTCTTTTGGGGGGGGGGGGTCACACCCGGCAGCTCTCAGAAGTTAATCCTGGCTCTAAGCTCAGAAATTGCTCCTGGCAGGCTCGGGGAGGACTTTAAGGGACGCCAGGATTCGAACCACCATCCTTCTGGATGCAAGGCAAACGCCTTAACTCCATGCTATCTTTCCAGCCCCTGAGTTCTCTTCTTAATCCAAGAAGCTATCCAATAAATTTCTCTATTTTTTATGACCTAGAGTAATTATGATATTTTTTCTTTTTTTGTTTTTGTTTTGTTTTTGTTTTGTTTTTGTTTTTGTTTTTTGGGTCACACCCGGCAGTGCTCAGGGCTTATTCCTGGCTCCATACTCAGAAATTGCTCCTGGCAAGCACGGGGGACCATATGGGACACTGGGATTCCAACCGATGACCTTCTGCATGAAAGGCAAACACCTTACCTCCATGCTATCTAAATCTCATTTATCTATTCTTTGAAGGGGTGGAATATCAAACCTAGAGTGCTTGTGCTAAGTGGTTATCTGTGGCCCAGGGACCATTCCTGGCAACTGCTCGGAGGACCAGATCGTGCTGGAGATCTGGGTTGGAAAATACCCTCACTCTTGAACTCTCTCTTTGGTCTTGCTTTGATATATTTTTATAGCACAATCTTTTCCTTCCCTTTGTGCCTAATGTCCATGATGTTGTGATGCCCTAGGTTGGCACCCAGGCTGTGTGCATGCACACTTAACTTCAGTTTAGTCAAGTCTGCCTGCCTTCTGAGTGTGGTCCTCACACACATCCACAAGGAGCTGTGCTTTTACTTGAGGCTCAGGGTAATGGCTGTACCCCCAAAGCTGTGGTACTATGTGGTTTTAGGGGTGGCATATCCTGGTGTGCCCACACATACCTGGAAAGTGAGGAATATTTTATAACTGCAGTCTTTAGCCACTGGTTGGACTGGTACTAGTTCACAGGTATGGAAAGGTTGAACACCACTGGACTCCATGCTTGTGGCTGCTGGCTTGTCAGCTGGTTTGCAAGCAAGGAAAGAACTTGGGCATCGAGCTCATAGATCTTAGACATCAGAGCTCTCAGTCTCTACTCAGCAAAGGTTGAGCACCAAGGACCTGGACTCATGCCCAAACAGTTTCCAAGCAGCTGTTCTAAGCCTCAGCTGCCTAAACTGTGGGCAACAGCCTCTATGAGATCATGTGACTGAGTGAGGGGTTTGCAAAAATTCTGCTCTGAAATATATATCTGATTGTCATAAATATTTGTCAGTGCTTGGGGTGACTACTGTTGTGTGCTCAGGGGTTATTTACAGAGATGCTAAACAGTTCCTGGGATGACAGGATAAAACAGGGTTGAGGGGCACAAAAAGTGTTGTAAGCATATTTTGTCTTAAGCATACTGTCTTAAGATAGTGTCTACTATCTCTCCTGATCTTTTATTTTGGTTTTGGGTTTTGGGGCCACACCAGGCTGTGCTCAGGGGTTACTCCTGGCTCTTTGCTCAGAAATCGATCCTGGCAGGCAAGGGGAGACCATATGAAATTCTGGGATTCTAAGCACCGTTGGTCCTGGGTTGGCTGCTTGCAAGGCAAACGCCCTACAGCTATGCTATCTCTCCTGACTTTAGCCTCTTTTCTTGCCTTGCTGCTAAAAGGACCTTTCAAGACTTCCGGAAGTCTGATTGGGTTGTGTGGGAGGCTGTTGATTATCCTCAGCAACTAGGCAGGTGGTTTCTTGCAAGTCCCTTGATGGACCTACCTGTGATGCTATGGATATCTGGTGCTCAGGCCTCCAGGGCTATACCTCGCAATGCTCAGGACCATGTGGTGCTGCAGATAAAACCTGAATTGGTACATGCCTAGGGTGTGATGATACAGGAGGCATGCACTCAAATTTCTTCTCCGGGTCCAGGATTCTGTCTTGCACCAAATAAAAATTTCTCATATGAAAGAACTCTCAAGAAAGCTAACTTTAAGAGTCTGAACCATTATACCAATTCTCAGGACCCAATCTAAAAGAATTTCATTTGAGGATAATGCACAGGTGAGCGTTCATCAATGAACTCCCTACCTGAGAAACTCATCTTTTCTCTCTCAAGGAGAGTGAAAGGAGCCACCACTCCTTATCACATGATATTGCCCTCTGTTCTCTTCTTGAGATCCCAGGTCTCCACAGCAAATAAGAATTATCTTGTGTTAATTCTTGTTTCCTCTGGTTTCACTTGCATGACTCTGAAACTTAGAGCCTTATAAATTCTTCATACATAGTTTTGTTTTTGGATTTGGGAGCCATACTCAGCATTAACCCATATGACACTATTCCTATTACTCATTAAACAAACAAACAAACAAACAAACAAAAAAACAAGAAAAACACGGACAGGCCCTCAGATCAGTGGAATAGGCTTGAATACTCAGAAAATGTTCCGCAAACATACAGTCACCTAATTTTTGATAAAGGACCAAGAAATCCTAAATGGAGCAAAGAAAGCCTCTTCAAAAAGTGGTGTTGGAACAACTGGCTAGCCACTTGCAAAAAACTGAACTTAGACCCCCAGTTAACATCATGTACGAAGATAAAATCCAAATGGATGAAAGACCTTGATATCAGACCTGAAACCATAAAATACATAGAACAACAAGTAGGCAAAACACTCCAGGACATTGAGATTACAGGCACATTCAAGGAGGAAAATGCACTCTCCAAGCAGGTGAAAGTAGATATTAACAGATGGGAATATATTAAGCGGAGAAACTTCTGCACCTCAAAGGAAATAGCGCCCAGGATACAAGAGCCACCCACTGAGTGGGAGAAACTATTCACCCAATACCCATCAGATAAGGGGCTAATCTCCAAAATATACAAGGCACTGACAGAACTTTACAAGAAAAAAACATCTAGGGCCCGGGAGATAGCATGGAGATAAGGCGTTTGCCTTTCATGCAAAAAGTCATCGGTTCGAATCCTGGTGCCCCATATGGTCCCCCGTGCCTGCCAGGAGCAATTTCTGAGCATGGAGCCAGTAGTAACCCTGAGCACTGCCGGGTGTGACCCAAAAACCAAAAAAAAAATAAAAGAAAAAGAAAAAAACATCTAATCCCATAAAAAATGCAAAAAATGGGGAGAAGAAATGGACAGACACTTTGACAAAGAAGAAATACAAATGGTCAAAAGACACATAAAAATGCTCCACATCACTAATCATAAGGGAGATGCAAATAAAAACAACTATGAGGTACCACCTCACACCACAGAGAATGGCACACATCACAAAGAATGAGAACAAACAGTGTTGAGAAAGGAACTCTTATCCACTGCTGGTGGGAATGCCGTCTAGTCCAACCTCTATGGAAAGCGATATGGAGATTCCTCCAAAATCTGGAAATTGAGCTCCCATTTGACCCAGCTATTCCACTTCTAGGGATATATCTTAAGAACACAAGAATACAATACAAAAACCCCTTCCTCACACCTATATTTATTGCAGAAACTGGAAATCGAACTCCCATACGATCCAGCTATACCACTCCTAGGAATATACCCTAGGAACACAAAAATACAATACAAAAATCCCTT
>PVKC010037077.1:0-13084 GCA_004027635.1 Crocidura indochinensis
CATGCTCAGAAATTGCTCCTGGCAGGCACGGGGACCAGATGGGGCACCAGGATTCGAACCAATGACCTTTTGCATGAAAGGCAAACGCCTTACCTCCATGCTATCTCCCGGGCCCCAAATAAAGATATTTTTAAAAAGAAAGAAAAAGGTTTAAAAATCACTTCCTCACACCTATATTCTTTGCAGCACCATTTGCAATAGCCAGACTCTGGAAATAACCAAGATACCCTTCATCAGATGAATGGCTAAAGAAACTGTGGTACATATACACAATTGAATATTATTATACAGCCTTCAGGAGAGATGAAGTCATGAAATTTTCCTACATATAAATGTACATGGAATCTATTATGCTGAGTGAAAAAAACCAGAGGGAGAAAGATAGGCACAGAATAATCTTCCTCATCTATGGGTTTTAAGAAAAATAAAACTTTTTTGCAATAATTCTCAGGGACTAAAGAGAGGAGGGCTGGAAGGTCCAGCTCACAACATGAAGTTCACCACAGAGAGTGATGTGTGCAGTTAGAGAAATAACTACTTTGAGAACTATCATAGCCATGTGAATGAATGAGGGAATTAGAAAATCTGTCCAGAGTACAGGTGGGGGTAGGGTGAGGAGGAGGGAGATTTGTGACATTGGTGATGGGAATGTTGCATTGGTGAAGGGGTGTGTTCTTTACATCACTGAAACCCAACTACAATCATATTTGAAATCACAGTGTTTAAATAAAGGTATTAATAAAAAGAGAATAAACTTAAGTTATTGAATTCACTACTGTTTATAATGAGCAAATGATACTAGCAAGAAATTGTGTGTGAGTTTTAAAAACTTTTCAGCTATACTTGAAACATGAATAAAATGTATTTAACAGCACTTGTAAAAGTAAAATCACATATTACCATTTCAGCTGAAATGTCACTTTCTTGAGGAAGCCATACTTGAAAAATCAGACAAGTTTCATGGTCCTTAATATCAGCTCCAAAGTCTTGTAGCAATTCACCTGGGAGCACCAACATGTTTTGTGGGTGCCACTGCCACAGTGTCAGCTACTGCTGTCACCAGGAAGTAGGATCCAACCCTCTTGCCAACTTTAAGTTGTACTAAAAATCAAAAACCACTAAAACAACATGATATTGGAATATAAACAGATCCACAGATCAATGGAGTAGACTTGAGTATTCAGAGAATTACCCCCAGATATACAATCAACTAATCTTTGATAAAGAGGCAAGAAACACAAACTGGGACAAAGAAAGCCTGTTCAACAAGTTGTGTTGGGATAACCGGTCAACCACATGCAAAACAGAGAACTCATACCTCTATCTAACACCATGCACAAAGGTCAAATCAGAATGGATTAAAGACCTTGATATCAGACCTGAAATTATAAGGCAAAAAACTCCATGACATTGAGACTAAAGGCATATTCAAGGAAGAAACACCACTGTCCAAGCAAGTCGAAGCAGAGATAAACAAGTAGGATTACTTCAAACGGAGAAGCTTCTGCACTTCATAGGAAACAATCACTAGGGTATAGAGTTACCCACAGAATGGGAGAAATTGTTCACTTGATACCCATCAGATAAGGGGATAATTTCTAAGATAAACAGGGTACTGACAGAACTTAACAAGAATAAACATCTAATACCATTAAAAATAGGGAGAATAAATGAACAGATATTTCTCAAAGAAGAAATGCAGATGGTCAAGAGGCAAAGGAAAAATATGCTCTACAGCTATAGTAATCAGAAATATACAAATCAAAACAACAAAGAAATATCTCACAATACAGAAACTAGCACACACCACCAAAAAAAAAAAAAAGAACAACCAGTGCTCGCATGGATGCAGGGAAAAGGGAACGCTCATTCAGTGCTGGTGGGGATGCTGTATAGTTCAAACTTTCTGAAAAACAATATGGATATTTCTCAAAGTAATTGGAAATTGAGATCCCATCTGAACCAGCAATACTACTTCTAGGTATATAACCTAGCAAAACAAAATACAAAAATGCCCTCTGTATTACTATGTTCATTGCAGCACTATTTACAATAGCCATAATATGGAAGCAATATAGTTGTCTGACAACAGATAATTAGCTAAAGATATTGTAGTACATCTACAAAATGAAATACTATTCAGTTGTTAGGAAAAATTAAGTTGTGAAATTTGCCTATACATGGATGGACATGGAGACTATCATGCTGAGTGAAATGAGTCAGAGGGAGATAGATAAACACAAAATAGTCTCACTCATCTGTGGGATTTAAGTAAAATAAAAGACAGTATGGTAATAATACCCAGAGACGAGATGCTGGCAGGAAGGACCAATCCATGATATAAAGTTTACCACAAAGAATGTTGAGCACAGTTTCAAAAATAACTGCACTAGGGGGCCAGAGAGACAACATGGAGGTAGGGTATTTGCCTTGCATGCAGAAAGATGGTGGTTCGAATCCTGGCATCCCATATGGTCCCCGAGCCTGCCAGGAGTGATTTCTGAGCATAGAATCAGGAGTAACCCCTGAGCACTACCGGATGTGACAAAAAAACTGCACTAACAACTACCATAAAAATTATAGTGAGAGAGAGAAATATAATGCCTGCCCTAAAGACAGGCAGGGGGTGGGGAGGAGGGAAATTGGGAACATTGGTGGTGGGAGAAATTTACACTGTAAAGGGGGGGGGTGTATATTCAATGACTGAAACTCAACTTTAAATTCTCTAAATTCTTCTAAGTTACTCTTAGCACAGACTCCAGCACCTGCTATTAAACCTACCAGGATCTGCTCTTGGAAATCTATAAGACATAATGAGTGTTTGAGAACCCCATGTAAATACGAATCAATCACACAGTCTTAAACTACACCTTTAGCTGATTGAATGAAAAAAGCCCAGACTGACTCTATTTCCCAGTTCTAAGCATTAGCTCATTATCTGTTTCAGATGGGTGATATAAAAATCATTGAGGTTATAAGGGAGTCACACACATGTTTTGAATTAACTTTATAGAGTGAATAGTACATGTTTTAAATTTAATGAATAATATTACAAAAAGCAGAAAACTTAACAGAAGAAATCAAACTCCCATTTTTTGCAAGAAGGCCTTTTTATATCTTCCCATCTATAAGTGTACCACTGATTATTACATATTTTTAAAATATCTGAACAGCACCCAAGAATCTACAAAACATATAGTCTATTATCTTTTTCTTCCAATATATTCTAATTGTGTACATAACTATCAGCATGAGAGATGTTACAGATTTTTGCACACTTCTGAAAAGTGGGTACTGGAGTTTTAACTCCTCCATAGCTGGCAAGCCTGCTGCAATTAGAAGAAAAGTAAATCTTGACACGACAGCATGTGCAGCTGAATCCAAAACAGAGATGACTCTGAAAAATTGTAATCTTTGACAGCATAATTTTAACACTATCAAATTATGCAGCCCTTTTCTTAATATGTACTTAATACTCTGCACAAATATTACTTTGCCATCAAATATCACTTGGGAAAAAGTTGATAATTTAGCAACTTCTACATATACTTTAAATGGCTAATATAACAAATGAATGAAATGCCACAATCAATGAGTTCTGTGACAACATAAGCAGAAAGGTGGCAAATAGAAAAGAAACAGGTGGCAAATAGGGGCAACTCAATCCTCAAGAGGTGGCAGAATTCATAGTAATATTGCTGCGTTTTAGGAACATATTATTGGGTTTTATTTGAACTACAGACTTTTCCTATACAGAAATTGTCATATGCCTTACTTTATATCTTAAAGTTGGGGCCAGAGAGATAACATGGAGGTAAGGCGTTTGCCTTTCACGCAGAAGGTCATTGGTTCAAATGCCGGCATCTGATATGGTCCCCTGAGCCTGCCAGGAGCGATTTCTGAGTGTGTAGCCAGGAGTAACCCCTGAGCGCTGCCGGGTGTGACCCAAAAACAAAAAACAAAAAACAAAAGCAAAAAAATCTTAAAGTCGATATCTTTTTACCACAAAGATCTTAGTTTGGAGCTTCTTGGCAAGGGAAAGCATGTACACTGTGATAATGATGATGATGATGATGATGATGATGATGATGATGATGATGATGATGATAATGAAAATATGATGATGGTGGCAATGAGAACAACAATAAACTGAACTGAATCCTCACCACATGGCAGGGACTATTCTAGGTACTTCATACATATAATATGAAGAATAAAATCTTGGTGAGTGAAATCATTAGCTTCATTTTACAAATGAGAAACTGAAGCAGAGTGTGACCTTGACTAACACATTCAACTAACATGAATCATACATATGTAACCAACTATATTTTTCTGATTCTAGCAATAGCTATCGATTAAGTGCTTACCTATGAACATTATGATTAGCATCTTCACACTTGATTCTCACAACCATAAATATTTGTATTTGCATTTAATGTATGATACAACAGAATTATAGGTAACAATGAACACTCTCCTCATGTTGCCTAATTTTTAGCTCTGTATTGAAATATAAGTCTTATTAAATGCAGGAGATATACCACTTAGGATATATCAGCCAAGTATATAGACCCAAGGAATTGTTGAAAGTATAGATTTATTATTTGCAACAAGTGAAAATAAGATAAACTTTTTTTAAAGGCCTAGCAGAATGTTTAATAAGTTTTTTTTAAGGATAAGAGTTAAAACAAAAACAGTGTTAAAGTGGTAATTGTTGTTTGCATAGACACAGCAAAATATGGGGGACATGGAAAGGAAATGCCTTGACCTAAATACTAGGAGACCTTATCCCTGAAGTTTTCTGGCATAAGACCATTTCTAGGCTCTGGGCATACTAGGTTGTCCAACCCAAGTCATTGCTTATAGTGCCGTTAAAAATCCTGGAATCTTTGCATATCCTACATCGAAGTCAGGATGATGTAGAGCGTCCTCTAGTTTCACCTCACAATTAGAGCGCAATGCAGAGAGCCCTGCCCTGAAAGCAGGTTATTGTTGTTTTTATGTCTTCTCAGTGTTAATGCAACTCTCTTTAGTGTAGGTCTTTGCCGGGGCAGAGGTAGGGTCTTCTGTGGTAGAAGATTGCTCCCAGGTGATGTTATAGACAACCGTGTTTGCTTTGTAGATGGCATCCTGGTTCAGGGGTGAATGAACAATGCCCGTTCTGAGGCCTGGGCCAGGTCATTATGACAATGTTCAGGGTGTAAGGTCCCACTGCATTACAAGATTTCTATTTTCCCATCTTTATTAGATAAGAATTTTCCTGTATGTATAGTATTTTCCAATTTTAATGGGCCAATGCAAAAGCTGAACAATACCTCATGGGGTTATTGGTGCATATGGGGACCACTAGAACAAATCTAACAATCTCCGTAACTTGGTTCTAACATAAGCTCTAAATCTAGGGACTCTTCTACCAGAATTCCTTATTGAACAGATCACAAAGAGAAGAACAGGCAACACTGTGGGGAAAATAGTCACTGTATAAGAGGATAAACATTTTACAGTTTTAAAGCACTGCCTCCTTGAGAGGCCAGTACAGAGATATTTTTGTAACTTACAGTTAAACATAAATTGGCACTGAGAGAATGCATTAACTGAGAATGGGAATAAATGTTTTGTACACACTGCCATCAATCATTCTTCTTCACACATTGAGTGTTCAGAAAAAGTCATTTGTCTTTTTCCATTTCTTTGAAGTAGCAGAATTTATAATTCTGCTAATTATACTTTTTCATGCATATACCATTTCAATACCAACCTATACCAATGTGATTGTTTTCCTCCTTCATTGTCCCAAAGGCCTAACTCAGTCTTCCCCATCCATATAAGCCCAGTTGTGTAGACAAAATATTCAATTCAAATAGCCATTTGTTGTTCCTTTACTATGTTTACATACCACATATAAAAATTTTTAATTTATAGTGGAGGTGGTGACAACTATACACTCATGATTAGAGCAAACCTAAAATTTACAAAATTTGTAAATCAATATTTTACATTTTTTCAAAAACTTTATATTTTTGCTGGGTACTGGACTCTAGGTTGGAAGTTTCTTTCATTCAGTTGTTTAAATGTGTCATTCCACGGAGTTATTTCAAATGGGAGTTCTGGTTTGATTTTTATGTTCCTTCCTTTGTGTTTGAGGGTTTTTGCTTTCTTATTGCTTTAATAAGTTCAACCTTCTCTTTGGTTTTTGGCATTTGGATTAATATATGTCTTGGTGGTGGTTTATTTTATTAGGGAATCTTTTCGCCTCCTAGATTTGCACCAAAACCTCTTTCCAGAGGGTAGGAAAGTTTTCTGCTATTATATCCCTAACCACTTGTTCTCCCCCTTTCCCTATTTTCTCCCCTTCTGGTATTCCTACAATCCGTAGTTTATTTATTTTGTGTTTGTTCATTAAATACCTAACTTTTTCTTCCAATGCTGTACCTTTTATTTTCTTATTGATGTCTTTGTCATCTTTGGTTTGTAGTTTTCAAGTTCTTCTATGTGATTCTCCAACTGTAATTCTGCTACTATGGCTTGCTAAGACATTTTTTATTTCCTTTAATTCCATTTGTATGGATTCTTTTATGTTCTGCAAAAGTTCTTTGAGTTGGTTGATTTGTTCATCTATGGATTTCTTAAACTCACTTGGCTAGTGATTCCAGGATTTCTTTTGCTATGGCTTGCAATGTTGCTGTTAGGTCTTCATCTATTGGGCCTCTGCATTTTGGTGGACTTGGGAACTTGCTAGGATTTTTCTCCATATGCACAGTTGGTAGTGTCTTCCTTAGTTTGCCCATATTTCTTTGCATTTGGTGGTTTTAGTTGGAGTGACTGAGCTATACAGATCGGCCTGGATCAACCACCCTTCCTCCCACCTGGCAGACAGCGTGATTCAGCCCTCAGCTCCAGAGATGAGCCCCACAGGTTGACTGGGATAAAACGCCCCTCCCATACCTGGCAGATGGCGTGGTTCAGCCCTCAGCTGCCAGTATTTGTATTCTTCATCTCATTCATCCTTACAATAGTCAGTTGGGGCATTTGAACAATGAAGAGGCCATCAAACATTACCTTATAATCTAAGAGACCAGAGAAAAGACCAATGTAACAGCTTTTTTATACTAATTTATACATGTTGTATAGACCATGGACCATGGTCAGTCCACAGAAAGATTCACCACATTAATTATAACTGGTAATAACCAGTTAGTCTATGGACAGTTGCTAGTCTTCAGATATAAAAAGATTAAGGAATGTTAATATAAACTGAGTTTGGGGCCCAGAGAGATAGCACAGCGGCATTTGCCTTGCAAGCAGCCTATTTAGGACCAAAGGTGGTTGGTTTGAATCCAGGTATCCCAAATGGTCCCCTGTGCCTGCCAGGAGCTATTTCCGAGCAGACTGTCAGGAGTAACCCCTGAGCACTGCTGGGTGTGGCCCCAAAACCAAAAATAAAATAAAATAAACTGAGTTTATAATGTGCTCAAATTCATAAGATTAAATGCAGTGGTGTTATTTATATACTCATTTATCTGTCATAAGTCTGCATTTAGCAAAGTGTCTGTCGTTTCGAAATTAATTATTAACACAATCAACCTTGAAGCATCCTATTTGCCTAGAAAGTCTCTGTGATCTAGGTAAAGGACAGCATAGCGATCATAACAATGTCAACGTGTGATCAGTTATACCTTCATATTCCTAATGTATAAAAACATTGCAGGACAGACTAGACTTTGAATTGAAGCAGAATTTATATCTATTTATAATTTATTTGTAGTCCATTGTGGAATGGTGGGTTTTATATATCACAATCCCCAGAGAGGAAGAGAGGTCTCCATGACCCAAGTCTGGTTAGGACAAAAGATGGTCGAGCAGCAATTCTGATGCAGGAAATAATCCACACATGGTTGGGAAGGACTAGCAAGCCAGAAACTCACACTACAATCAGTTCATCCACAAGTCACTACTCCACGTGGAATCAAAGCCAGAACCAAAATGGCAGCTTATCCTCTAGGCCTCTAAAGCAACCTTTATTGGGATAAACAAAGCCCACCCCCAAGGGTAGGAGGAAAAGTCAGATGAGGAGGCAATGGGAAAACATCTCGTTAACATATAAACCAAAAGACAAATCAAGAGACATCTAATTAAAAGGCAATATGTGGACCAATCCAAAGGCCTCTACCAACAGTCTATGAGTTTCATTTTTGTTTGGGGGGGGGGGTTTGGGGGGGTTCACACCCGGCAGTGCTCAGGGGTTACTCCTGGCTCTATGCTCAGATATCACTCCAGGGGACTATATGGGATGCAGTGATTCAAACCACTGTCCTTCTGCATGCAAGGCAAACGCTTGAGCTCTATGCTATCTCTCAGGTCTCTATGAGTTTCAAATTTTAACTAAAATATCTTGATTATTTCTCTCCAAGGAAATACTTAGAAATACCAGCACTACATTAAAAATGATATATAGAACATTTACACAATATTTGCCTCCAGTTGGAAACAAAAACACACACATACACACTCACAACACATGTATTGCATGACAGAACAAGAAGCAAATGGCTAAGATTTTCATTATATTTTTAAGTCTATCTGGACCTATGTTGCCTTCATTTATTTTCTTCTATTATATTCTAAAAGCTGCCACTGGTTTGTTAAGATATTCACATAGCTCTTTGATGAACATCTTAATGTTTGTGACAGAAAAAAAGAGGAAGATGGTTAGAACATTGTAGGATCATGGCCCATTTAAAAAGTTAATTTACATGAGGAAAAATAAAACTGGGCAAGAATTGTCAAATGTCATATTTGTCATTTGATTCCTACAAAAGAGGAAGTTGCTGTACAGAAAATAGACATTTATAACAAAAGAACTCCTGGAAAGTGGCAAGTTCTAAGTAAATATTCACAGCTATCTCCCCTCAGGGTTTAGGTTTTGCTCCAGAGCCAGTTTTAGAGTCTTATTTCAATTGAAAGCTTTCCCCAATCTGCAATGCATTGAAATTCCATTGGGTAAGAATTTGTTGAGGGAAATTGCTTTCTGCAATGATATATGATTCATTCATTCATATCTCTGAGCTATTTAGAGGAAATTATCCATGGATTGTATCATTAGTTTAAAAGCCATTGCAGTTGTTTTTCTGTCAGTATAATTCTAAGCCACGCAGGATCATTAGCTAGGAAAACATATTTGGAAAGGGGATATAACTAGTTCTATCACTGGAACAGTCTGATTTATGTTAGAACAGAGTATTAGAAATTAAATTTTTAAGTAGAGGTCATCCTCCGGGCTGATTTCTGAGTCCCTCTTCCCCTTCGACATACCCCACTGCAGCCAAGAATGGAAATTCAGAAATTGAAAGATGCCCAGAAAATTCAAGAATATTTTCAGGGATACAGACCTCTATTATGAAGACAGTCACATTACAGCTGAAAAAATTATTATGATGATAAAATATGTCTCCATTAAACTCATTCTTCATTGGACCTTAAACAGCCCTTAACTTTCTCACTTTAGGGACCTCCTTGAGGGTTGACTGCTGACAACTTCCTGGGCCACATATCACGATGAAAAGTAGCCATGACATCTGTAACTAAATTGTTGATAATGCCATCTTATTTTGAGTCCTGTCCTTGACTTTCAGATTACCTCTTTCTCTCTCCTCTAGAGTAAAACTCAATGTGAGATAACATTCTTTATAATATTCACGTAATAGTCTAAAGTAAGCACCCTGATACATTCAAGAAAATCTTATCTTCTTATCTTCAAATACAAAGAATCTAAACTTCTTTAATGCATATCTTACTATCCAGCACCAGCTGAACCATGAAAAGCTCACTTACAAGTTTATTATAGTCTAAAATATCTCCAAAAAACTCACTTAAATTAAGTGAGAGACTATGGTAAAAACTAGGATTAGAGGATCATAATGAGTTAGTGAAAGAAAAATATGATTAACCTTCTCATTCCTTGAGTTACCATGAACTTAAATTCAGAAGATACAGAGAGATACAGAATACTGTTGATTCTCAGGGAATAAAACAGTGTCAGTTTCACATGACCTGGTTTTCTAGAGACAAACTAAAAATTGGGTATCCAATTTAATATTTGTTGACATAATAACTGTTGGGTAATAAGCATTGCATTCAGTCATTTGGAATTTATAATATATGAAGTCTGAAGATATATTAATATCTAATAAAAGAATATTATTATAAAATAATACTAAAATATTAATAACTATGTAACAATAAACACTCACCAATTGCTAAAGAAATCCTTGAGGGAAAACTATGAGAGGCATTACTTTCCCCAATTTTAAACTGTATTACAAAACAATAGTTATCAAAACAGCATGGTATTGGAATAAAGACAGATCCTCAGACTTGAGTATTCAGAGAATGTTTCCAAGACATACAATCAGCTAATCTTTGATAAAAGGGAAAGAAATAAAAAATGGAGCAAGGAAATCCTCTTCAACAAGTGGTATTGTCAAAACTGGTTAGCCATTTGCAAAAAAAAAAAAAAAAGCAAACTCTAACCCCCATCTAACACCATGCACAAATATCAAATCCAAATGAATTAAAGACCTTGATATTAGGCCTGAAACCATAAGGTATATAGAACAATACATAGGTAAAAACACTATAAAACATTGAGACTAAAGGCATTTCAAGGAGGAAACAGCATCCTTTAAACAAGCGTTAGCAGAGATAAATAGATGGGACTATATTAATCAAAGCATCTACACCTCAAAGGAAATAGAGCCTAAGATACAAAAGCCACTCACAGGATGAAAGAAACTATTTACCAAATACCTATCAGACAAGAGGCTAATATAAAAAAATATATACAAATTGCTGAAAAAACTTAATAAGAATAAATTATATAACCTCATCAAAAATTGGGGGAAGAAATAAATAGAAATTTCCTTAAAGAAGAAAAACAAATAGCCAAAATACACATGAAAAAAACTGCTCCACATCACTAATCATCAGGGAGATGAAAATCAAAACTACAATGAGGTACCATCTTATACTACAGAGATTGACACACATCACAAAGAACCAGAACAATCAGTGCTTGTGGGGATGTGGATAGAAAGAAACTCTTATTCACTGCTGGTGGAAATACCATCTAGCACAGCCTTTATGGAAAACAAAGGAGATTCCTTCAAAAAACTAGAAATTGAGCTCCCATATGATCCAACTACTCCACTCCTAGGGATATACCCTTGAAACACAAAAATACAATTCAAAAATTCTTTCCTCACACCTATATTCACTGGAGCACTATTTCCAAAATCTAGACTCTGGCAACAACCAAGATGCCCTTCAACAAATGAATTGCTAAAGAAAATGTGGTGCATATACACAATGGAATATTATGCAGCTGTCGGGAAAATTAAGTCATTAAATTTTTCTGTACATGGATGTACATGAAATCTATTATGCTGAGTGAAATAAGTCAGAGGAAGAGACACAGAATAGTCTCACTCATATATGACTTTTAAGAAAAATTAAAGACATTACTGTAATAAGGCCAAGAGACAATAGAGTTAAGAACTAGAAGGGCCAGAAGGACCAGCTCACCATTTGAAGCTCACAAATAGTGATGAATTCTGTCAGGGAAATAACACTAACAACTAGTATGACAATGTTAAAGAATGAGAGAAGTAAAATGCCTGTCACAAATACAGGCAGGGGCGGGGGAATAGAGGAGGCATTAGTAGTGGGAAAGTTGTAATGATGAAGGGGGGTATTCTATTTTTGACTGAAAGCCAAATACACACATGCTTGTAATCATGGTGCTTAAATAAAGATTAATATAAAAATATTAATAACTAGGGATTGTAGAGGTGGTGCCTTAGGTAAGGCATCGACCTTGCAAGTCTAGGACAGAACACAGATCAATCCCCCGGTATCCCATATGGTCCCCCCAAGTCAGGAGCGATTTCTTAGCATATAGCCAGGAGCAATCCCTGAGCATCAATGGATGTGGCCCAGAAACAAACAAAAGAAATATGTTAATAACTAAACAAAATAATATATTCAGATATTTATTATAATGCCTGTTTCTATTAAACAAATACAATTATTAAATTTTTAAATTTAAAAAAAATTTAATTTTAAATTAAATTAAAATACCTTAATTTAATTAAATTTAAATATTGCTATAAAATAAAGCATTCTTAACAAGATTCTATTTATATATTTATTTCTATAAAATTAATTTTAAGAACCCATTCACCATGAGTTACAAATAAAGGGAAAAAATTATCTCCAGATCATTAATATATGATAAAAATCATGAAAATTTTAAAAAAAATAGGCCACTCTTTCCAAATAAATCTTTATTGTAAGAAACCCAATAAAAGCATTGCAGGGCAGGAAAGCCCAGAATCATGCCATTACAATGAAAACCGGCTATACTCAAGTACTGTGAAAAAGCAAGGTTCCCCTACTCGTGACATCAGGCTGGGAACCTCTGCGAATCCACGCCTGCCTAGGGTGGCCAACTACAAAGAACTGTGAGTTTGTCTTCTCTTTATGTTTATCTTTCGTTTGCTGTCCTCTGAACTCGCGGGAGTGAGCCATCTTGGCTCAAAAAAAAAAAAAAAGCGCGGCCGCTCCGCTTTGCTACGCGGCCGCCACTCTTTCTAAAGTAAGAACAACATCACAACAAGAAGAGAGAAAATCACACTAAGGACTGTACTGGACAACTGTAGCCCAACATTTCTCTCTGGACTCTCTTCCCTGCTGTATGCCTAGGCCCAAGAATTGATCCTTTGAGAGGCCTCATCCACGGAGGACTCCACTACCTTGTAGGCAAATCGACACACCCAGAAAGGGCGGAACCAGAGGAGTGTGGATACGCACATCATCTAGACAATAAACACTACCGCAACACGTAGAAAAACACACAATACAAGTGTGACAATGGGCAAACAACGCAGGCCAGCGTCAGACATAGAGAACGAGGATGACAATTCTGATGACCAGACAACGACCAACGAACTAATCAATCTCTCAGATAAGGACTTTAGAAAAGCAATATGGAAGATGCTGAAAGAACTCAAAGAAACCATGGACC
>PVKC010037078.1:0-13077 GCA_004027635.1 Crocidura indochinensis
CTCCTGGCTCCATGCTCAGAAATTGCTCCTGGCAGGCACGGGGGACCATATGGGGCACCGGGATTCGAACCGATGACCTTTTTGCATGAAAGGCAAACGCCTTACCTCCATGCTATCTCCCGGGCCCCTGGACATCTACTTTCTTAGTTTTTTAAAACAATCTTTATTTCTATATCCATCAGATTTAACCTATCTTTTTCTTTGATTTTTTCCATAACAATAGCTATGCCTGTTATTTACTAAACCTTTTTATAGTCAAACAAAATTATGTAAGACTTACCTCCAACTTCCATTATTTGTGGGACCTACAATGAATAACTTTTACTTGAGTTTCTGCATTTTCATCCAAAATCAAGGAATGATTATAGTCATGCTATATGGGAAGCCTTGTATAATCTGAAGTTCACAGAACATTGGTTGTTATTATTACTAGTAATGTTATCACTTCTACCAGTAGATGGTAGTAATCTGCAAGGGCAATTAACACAGAAACTAACTAGTTGATTTCAGGTACTCAAGTTAATCTTCTGAACTTAGCATAGTTCCAACACATGTTGGAATATAATCAATGTTTCATTGGAATCTGGTCAACATGTTTCTCAGAGAACTTCTTTCTAAAAGCTAAGTCCATCAAACTATCCATTTTAACATAGACACGATACAGATGTACATGTGTTAAAATTGATTTCAAATCCAATTTCTTAGTTGGAAAAATTAATTTGAAAGAGATGGACCAAAAAACATAGCTAAAAAAGCTGAAGGGTCAGTCATTAAGAAGGAAATACATGGGGCTAGCAATTATTTGAAAAAAAAAATGCTCAGTCAATAGGTATAATCATCATGTAATTAATTAATGTATTGAATCAATGAATGTAATTAATGAAAATGTATTTTGAGTCATCAAACAAAAAGTGATGAATCACTTTCATTGTGTCAAACAGAGTGACAATGTGGCAGAACAAACCCTACTGCTGCGGATGTGATATGAGAAAGTTCACCCTCTTTGAAAGCAAAGACGGTATATACATTATAAAGGAAAATACCCAAAGTTTGTGACCTAGAAACTCTCTTTCTATGAAACCTAGGAAAATCATCATTTCTGTACACCAGGAAGCTCATGAAGAGTGCTCATGTGGACAATGGAAAACTTTGAAATAACTTATATGCCTATTTTTATGAAATAGCCAAGTAAACTTTAGCATAGTCATATTATGAAATACTATAAAGAAGCTAAAAGAAATGCAATAAGTGTAAGTGAACTGATATTCCTGTTGTCTTTTATATCTCTACTCAAAACATTCTATAATTAATTTGCAAGAGAACCTATATTTATTTCACAGAAAGGTATTTCTATTTATGTATGCATTACATTTACTCAATCATTAATATTTACTGAGCTCCAACTTATATCATTTCAACCATTTGTAATACAGCAAAGCTTTCAATAATCAGCTTTTACTCATCAGGTCTTAGCTTAGATACAACTTCTTTCAGATTAGGTAGGACAATCTTTTTTTTAATATAGACTACTTTAGGAATTTGCATAATATTCTTGTGCAGGCACCATGCCAATCTTCTATGTATCACTCCAATTTTAGTATATGTGCTGCTGAAGTGAGAACTAGGTAAGACAATTTCCCTGTGTCTACCCTCAACTTCCATGCTTGCCCATGCTTAACACAATACAGTCATTCTCATGCTACATTATAATCACCTGATTATGTGAGGTGTTTATTCCTTTAAATGTATCTACTTTTGAAGCAAAGGACAAGGCTTTTATTACTAGTTCCAGCACAACACATGGCATTGGGCAGGAAACAGTTGTTAAATGGAATAGCAAAGCATTAAGGACCACAATTATATTATATGTTCACTAGTTAGCTTATGAATTAACAAATTAACACATGCAGGAACAAAGAATGGATGGCTGTATGATAGACAGAGCAAGCAAAATAAACTGGGCTAAAAAATTGAGTCATGTCTCAGTTGGAGAGTCATAGAAACAGCATGAAAGAGTTATCTGTGCCTTCAGCTGATCATAATTTGAATTATTTTTCTAATCCTTTGAGGTTTAATAGGGCATCACATGTCACTTTTATGACTAAGATCTGAAAGTCGAGACCTATCCATCTCTTGAAAAGCCCCACTTTGGGCGGCCTCATTGTCATTCACATATTGTATGAGTTTTCATGAGGCTCTGATTTGGTTTTGTAAGTGTATTATGTATTTATTTACATAAGAATGCAAATCATGTGAGAGAAAGAAACACATGTATGGCTCAGTGCAAGGTCAGTCAAAACAGTGATATATAAATCCCCTGGTATCTAGCTAGTGATAAAAAATGTTATGATATCTATGTTCCCAACAGGCTGACTTTTCAATGATGGCAGCTTAACTAACATTCCATATGAATCACTTGGGGACACTTTTACTCTCTCTTTGAATGTCAGCTCATGATAGAGGCCTTTCCTGATCACTTATCTAAAAGTAATAAATTCTACCCAACTGAAGTGTCATGTAACTGTTTCTGGTTTGTCTCACCCAACTATATCATGAAATCAATGAGATCAGGGGCCTTTATTTTCTTCTCCCTCTGCCTAGCACAGAAGTGGGGAATGTACAGTCTATGAAAGACCTGCATAAGACCAGTCACATGATGTGGTGTTTGGCCCTGGTACATGATGGGACGGGCACATATGCTCTTTATCAGTAGGCTGTAACATGTAAGCCCATACTGTATGGTTTAATGATGTTGTTAAGAAGATCCAAATCCCTTGGCAGACACAAACCTTTCCCATACCTGACACTGAAAGTAAATGAGCTTGTGGCAAGAGTCAGCCAATATTTGTCAATCGTATGTATTGATGAATGCACTCAAGTTTTTCAGCTAAATGATAGTTATTTTTGATCATTGGACTTTGTAGGAAGAGATGTGGAATATAATCCGCAAAAGTAGAAAGCGCGTTCACAATTTCGACCCATATTGTCTGAATAAACTCTTCCCCTATATTTACTTGTTTTCCCAATACATTGAGAACACTAAGGAAGTGAGGTAAATAGGTGGAGATTCAGATATCAGTTTAACAAGATGTCAAGTATCAAATAGCAATGGATGTAGCCATGGTTAAAGACAGGGCAGGGTCTTGCTGCAAGCTGTGGTGGGTCCATAGCCTACTTTCCTCTAAGCCATGTCAGCAAACAGGGAATACTACACATCTGAAAACACCATCTAACTAGTAGCAACAATGAATGACCTTTCACTTCTCCCTACTCTTCCCACACATGAGCAATATTGTCACTCCCATTGTTGGCACTTCTGTATAATTATCCCGTTCATCCCTGCAATAAACCTAGCTCTGACACTGCTTTGCTCCAGAAGGGTCAATTATGTCTCTGCACCACATCCTTCATTCTTTGCTCCATGCTGCTCATTACCCCTCTTCAGAGGAGTGGCTGCTCTTCCCTGGGCCATGTCCGAAACAAGCCCAAACCCTCCACTAACAAATAGATTTTATCAATGGGGATATACCAGTTATATACCAGATATTTCAAAGGGAATAAAGGCAGTTTAAAATGACAGTTTTATGTTTGGGCCCATACTCTGTAGTGCTCAAAGGTTGCTCCTGGCTCTGTTTTCAGGGATCACTACGAGTAGTGCTTGTGAGCCATCTAGGGTGTCAAGGATCAAACCTGGGTTGATAACAGGCAAGGCAAACACCTTACCTACTGTTCTATCACTCATGAAATCAACTGCTAAGAATCTTCTTGCTAGCACCAAACCAAGAGTACAGTTAAAACATAAGTGTAGACAATCTAGAAAGTATAAATGGGATTTGTTCAAGTAGAGAATGAACGTTTAAGAACACTGTCATTGGAAAGAATGCCTTTGTGTTCAGAATAATTAAGAGTTGTAATGAGGGGGCAGGATAGATAGCATGGAGGCAAGGCATTTGCTTCTCATGCAGAAGGATGGTGGTTCAAATCCCAGCATCTTATATGGTCCCCTGTGCCTGCCAGGGACGATTTCTGAGTATAGAGCCAAGAGTAACCCCTGAGTGCTGCCAGGTATAATCCCCCCCCACACACACACACACACCCCAAAATAAAAGTGTTAATGACTGATAGCTGTGCAAATCATGTGACTCAGGTCATCGTAGCTACTTTGAGTAATATACACCTAGGGGTCTATTCATATGATGACACAAAAATTTTCCAGAAAACATAGTGTGTGTGACAGATAGTTGTTCATAAATGAAAGCTTCTTTGTTTCTCTTTAGCTGCTTAACTCGATCCCATCTTTCATTTAGAAACTACTGATAGCAATGTTTTTGTTTGGTTTTTGGGCCACACCCGTTGACGCTCAGGGGTTACTCCTGGCTATTCGCTCAGAAGTCACTCCTGGCAGGCACGGGGGACCATATGGGGAACTGGGGGATCGAACCGCGGTCCGTCCTAGGTTAGCGCAGGCACCTTATCTCCAGCGCCACCGCCCGGCCCCCTGATAACAATTTTTTTTAGTACTTTATGTCTGAACTTATTCTACATTCAAAACAGACACAGAAACTAGCCAGTAGGAAATGTATGCTTGAGTTCTTTTCTTATAACCTTAATTTTTTTCAGGTACTGATGAGAGATCAGCCTGTTTCTTCCATTTTAAAATTACTTTGCTAGAATTATTCCATTTCACTTTCTGTATTTCTTTCCTATAAAGTGTAAATACCTCAAGGGCTCAGCAGGATTTCCTGTCACCACAGTATCAACAAGATACTATTATTATTATTATTATTATTATTAATTATTATATTTAATTTTGTCCAGACTTTACTACTTGGAGAGATCCGAAGATCCTATCTGGGCCCAAGAAACATAGTAGCTTATAAATTAAATTGAGAAGCAGAACTTTTTTCTGTCTTTATTCCAACTATTTTTATTCCCAAATAAGAAGTTCTGTAACTTAAGAGTAATTTTGAGTTAACTATGAGCACTTGAGCAACTATGTGTTACTCTCAAAGAGAGAATAGCATAGATATTGTATGTCAGGGTGATCCTATGTTCTACATATACTCTTCATCTATGACTAGCTTTGATACATTACCCAAGTTCTGAAATTCTGCCTTTTCTTAAAGTTTGTTTTGTTTTTTGAGCCACATCTGGTGGCACTCAAGGGTCACTCAGGTTCTATGCTCAGAAATCACTTCTGGCAAGCTCAGCGAACCATATGGGATGCAGAGGATCGAGCCAGGATGTCTCCTGTTGGCCACATGCAAGGCAAACTCCCTACTGCCTTGCTATTACTCCCCCTCTGCTTTTGTATAACTGCAGCAGGAGGTAGAATGACAGTTTTGTTAGAAAGGCAGAATTTGGAACTAGTTCTGGCTCCAGCATTATCAGTTTTATTATTCTGTGGTCAGTGCTTTGAGCTTCAATGAAAGCAAGTTCCTTTGCTAAATTTTATGTTTCAAGTAGAGTTGGGAAGTAATCAAATCCGAGTCAATATTTATTTTAGGCATTTCAACGGTTGTTGTTCTAGCTGTATTTGATTGTTGCAGTGGTGTTAATTTGTCTACAAACGACACATTTCACTAGGGCTTCCAGAATCAGTAAGAGTCCTCTAGATACTAATTCCTATAGAGAATTTTCACTAACTCTTCTTTTTTAAATTAATATCTTTATTTGAACACCTTGATTACAAATATGACTGTAGTTGGGCTTCAGTCATGTAAAGAACACCCCCTTTCATCAGTGAAACATTCCCATCACCAATGTCCCGGATTTCCCTCCTCCCATCCCTCCCCCGCCTGTACTCTAGACAGGCTTTCTACTTCCCTCATTCATTCACATTGTTATGATAGTTCTCAATGTAGTTATTTCTCTAACTGCACTCATCACTCTTTGTGGTGAACTTCATGTCCTGAGCTGGATCTTCCAGCCCTTCTCTCTTTTGTCTCTGAGAATTATTGCAAAAATATCTTTTATTTTTCTTAAAACCCATAGATAGATGAGGGAGACTTTTTTGTGTCTCTCTCCCTCTGGCTTATTTCACTCAGCATAATAAACTCTTCTTAATTGCAAAAAAATAAAATAAAAGAGTATAGAAAAGGATATAGCACAGGTATAGTAATTAGATTTCCTAGTGTGTGTTCAATCTGGGGTTGATCTCTGGCATTTCATGGCCTCCTAAACTTACCTGGGTGGCCCCTGAGCACTGCACAGCTGGTTTTACTGATCCTGTCACTGTACATTCAGAATCCAGCATTAAATTACCATTATGGTTGGCTGAATTTCACTGGGAGTGAACCCTAGGTATCCTGAGAATGACTTGGAATATACACACAGACACACACACATGATTAAATCTCTTTCTCCTCAGAATAAAATCTATCCACAGAATTTAATGTGTTGTTTTCCACTTTAGATCAGGGACAAAGACATCCAAGTACGTGATGCAATTTTCATTAATGTCACAAGAGACTTAGTAGTAGGCTTGATCCTAATCCCCCTTTCCTCAGCAAGTGTTAGTTTCTGTCTATGAAGGCACTTACACATACAGGAGACATTCCACATTTCTTCCTTGTTCTGGCCAAAAGTAATCCATCTACCCGAAACTTCCATGTGTTAAGCACAGAAGCCTCTCTCTTTATCAATGTTCTACCTTGGGAAACTCTCTCCAGTATAGATAGCTGAAAGAATAAATATTTTTGTTGAGAGAAAAAAATGAAGACAAAGGTCAAAGGGCGTTGTGTAATGGGTTGAGTCAGGGAAGAAAAAGAAAGCATTTTCCCCCCTCTCCGTTTTTTTTTTCCTCCACAACAGTCTTTATATAGAACTTGTACAAAAGCCAATTTATTTGATATGGAAAAAATGCGAAGGCAGCAAAATACACACATACACAGAGGTATTTGTGTTGGAGTTCAGAACTCAAATTATCTAGAGATAAAGAGGCTGAATTTGTAGGTTGACTTGGAATTTTTTTTCAGCATTTCAAAGAACGTTTGGGTCAAAAAAGTATAGTGCAACTCTGCCGAGATCTTCAATAAATTCTTTAGCTCAAAAAAAAAAAAAAAAGACCAAGAAATAAGCCTATGCAGGCCTCAGTTTAGTACTTATTTTTTGACACAGTGGAAACTAATACATCCATATACCTATTTTTTTATTTTTCCATTCACTCATGTTTTTGAGTGACCTAATAAAATCATACATGGATGTGTAACACAGCAAAGGCAATGACTTGAGAAGCAAACACACATAGGATTTGGCATTTTTAACAAGTGGTAAGATTTTTACTTTGAAGTGTCAGAATCTACAGTAAAGTGACTATGTCTGAGCTGTCTCAAGAAATTGTTGTCTCGGAATCAACTCTCAGACATTCTCTGTATATAGTTGAAAATTGGGTGGTTAAAGCAGAGGAAGAGACCTTGAGAATTTCTAGGTCTTAGACCACTAAGATCAGTGATAATTAAGTTTCAACTAGTACTTGAATCATCTGGAGAAATTATGCTGTGGGTTTCTTATTCAGTCCACTGACTTAGATGGATTTATACTCAAATTATTTTGATGCTGCTAGTCAGGGATCACCCTTTGAAAACCTAATTTGGTAGAGTTTCTTAAACTTGCCTGCACAGTACAGTCAGTTGGTGAGCTCTGAAAAAATACTGAGGGTCAGAATGTGCCTCTACCAATTAACTAATTACCAGTAGTGAGGATAGCAAAAGGAGATGCAGTGAAATGCAGGCAATTTGGGGGCTGGAGAGATAGCACAGAGATTGGGTGTTTGCCTTGCATGCAGAAGGATGGCTGTTCGAATCCTGGCATCCCATATGATCGATCCCCTGAGCCTGCCGAGGGTGATTTCTGAGCATAGAGCCAGGAGTAGTCCCTGAGCACTGCTGGGTGTGACTCAATCCCCACCCAAAAAATGTTCCATGTTTTTATAACTTGCCACTAAATTGGAGAACCATTAATATAAATTGTCCTTCGCAGCCTTGGATACTTTAAGTGACAATCATAAGGTTAAATATGTCATTTACTATAGCAAGTTATTGACTTAATAGAGAGTAGAACTTAAGATGTCTTTCCTCTTTACTTAAATTTTCACCATTATAAACATAGCCTCCCTAAACCCCACCCTATGACAACTGTACTAGACTGAGAACTCAAGGCCAATGACAAAAATCTGTGTTAAAAATGGTTTTCTAAGGTACCTATCATTTCTTCTTTGCATTACTTTATAAAGAAATTTTAATCCAGTACATATTTGTCGAACTTTACCACTAGATAATTGAAAAGATGAATGAGACAGAATTATGGTATATTTTCAAGGCAAGATGATCCTTATATTTTAAGTACCTTTTCAAACACAAATCAAGTACTCCCTCTGAGATCTTAAACAGATGTTCCTCATCTCTAAGTCAATGAGTGGGCACAGGCCAGTTTGTGATGTGCAAATGAATTCCTGTTATGTAAAAGGAAATGCTAGCAAAGTATTCGAGTGTGGTCTTGTCTCTTAAAAAGATTAAATATTTCTTTCAGAGTTGGGTTTGTATTAATGAGCAGTTTAACAGATATGTTTAAGTCAACAGAGAAGAAATTATAATTTGTACTACACTAGAGTCAAAGATGAAGCCATCAAAAGGCAATAGATACTATAAGTTTGACATCTTCTTTATAGGTATGGAAGCTAAGTCTCCCAGAGAGGAACTATTTTATCTGATGTTAGTAAGGGGTCTATCTGAGGTCATCCCAAGACTCTTAAAGTATTGTTCTTTATAATATTTAATGTTGTATTCCATATAAATCTCACTGGAACAGAGTAGATATGCTACAATTGATTATTCTCACTGATTCTTTGCACTCAAACTAGAAGCTAAGGCTTCCTAACTCGCTAAATCGAAGCAGAAGTTGAAATGACATCTTTAACCAAAGACTGGTTAAGAAAACTGGCCTAGGGATCAGAATGAAATCCTCAAACTGATCTCAACCTTACATGTTGTAAATTCTAGGACACATGATATGACAAGAAGATTATAGAAGATGGATTAAGCAAAAGATGCTAATACCTTAGCACATTGTCTGGTATAGAGGAAAGCACTCATTACTTCATTAAGAGGGGACCTTACATCTCATTAAATGTACATCCTTAGGATTTTTGAGAAAGGTATATAGAATGATGGCTTTACAAAGGATTATTAAATCCTTTTTAATATAAAAACAGTTTCTATAAAAGCATTCAAAAAGGATTATGGCAAACTAGAGCTGTAGAGGCCCTTAAAGAACCCAATATATCTGAATCTCTGTTACAGCTCAGAAAAAAACAAACAAACAAGGATTAGGACTTGTGTTTACTTCCCTGCAATATTCCCATGCTATGGAAGATGGGATAGTTAGAAGATGAAAGGACCCAGAATACACAGAAATTTTCAGCTAACTTGCTATAATATCAACCTTTCCTACCTACTAAAAATACAATTGATGCACAAGTTTTCCATTTAATACAATAAACAAATCATTCGTTCCAGTTTTTCCACTACCATTGGAAGTAAATGAACCTATCGATTTTATACAACTTTCCTAATTTTATGATTGGGAAAACTACAGACTGTTTAAGGAAACTTTTAGACATATATTAAAGCTATTACCAAAGCCCAAGCTTCCATATCCATTGCTTCTCCTCCCATATCAACTCTGCCTTTTTAAGACAATTCTATATCTACCCAATGTCAAATATATAATCCCTGGAAGTGAACCTGACTATGACGACTCTTTTTCCTAGTTCAGCCTCTATTATTTTCCTGACACTCCTTAGGACCCATCCCCTTAATTACCTCCCTGTCTAGAGAATGTACTTACGTGTCCTTGAATCTCCTGTAGAGGTGTAGGGTGGAGGCCACATCTTCCCGGAGAGGAGGGTCCCGGACTACCTTGTATTGCACGGGTTTACACTTCAGGCAGAGTGGGCTATCCGGAAGTGAGGTCAACATGGCTGCATCAATCTCCAGGTTCATATCCAATGTGTAGATCTGGATACCATATACTTCTTCACCTACATCTCGAAGTGTGATGGTCAGGGGGACACTACAAAAGATATTTTGAGGACCCAAGGAGATGTTCTTCCCATTCACAGTCAATAGTTTGATGTCATTGATAGCTTCGCTAGATTCCCAGTCAGAGGAAAAAAAGGTCACCCAGAGGGCCAGTGAGTCAGGGATCAAGGGATATCGGAATTCCAGTTCAAGATAGCAACCTTGTGGCTCAGTACAGACTGGAGGGATGATATGTGAGTTGCCAGCTGAATGTGGACTCCAGGTACGAACACTGGACTTACAAGGCTGTTCAACATCTGGATGACCTAGGGAAAAGAGAGGACAGGATGAGTTGAAAGGAGATCTTTAGATTGATCCTCAGAATTTCCTTCAAAGTAGAGGAAAGATTATATTTTACTAAAATTAAGGAAAAGGCAAAAAAAAAAAAGAAAAGAAAGAAAAGAATCTCCTTTTATTCGTGAATGTTCTGGATGCACAGATCCCTACTTGACTATATTCCTACAATACAGATCTTGGAACAGCAGCAATAAAATTATTCAAAAGGACATCTCAGCATTTTACTGCTCTGCATTAAAAGAAGCAAGGTACATACATTTTTAAAACAGCCAATATATCTGGTAGAAATTTTTATTTATTTATTATTTTTTATTATTATTATTATTATTATTATTATTATTTATTTCAGGGATTTGAAAACCAAGATTCAAAATTGTGGAGAGATAAAAATCTTAGAATTTAAAAATCAGAATCAGTATTTGGTTCTGTCACCTGCATATTGGAGTCCATAGTATTTGGTCTCTTTATGGGATGCAGAGGTCACACGAATAATTTATAATAATATGTATGGGATATCCTAGGCACTATTTCCTTTGTGATACAGAAGCTTCTTATCCTAATATAGTCCCATCTGCTTATCTCTACTTCCATTTATTTGGAGAATGCTCTTTTCTCCTTGAAGATGCCTTTAGTCTCAATGTCACGGAGTGTTCTACATATCTTATGTTTCCGGGTCTGCTATCAAGGTCTTTTAATCCATTTTGATTTGACCTTTATGCATGGTGTTAGATAGAGATCTGAGGTCACTTTTTTGTAAGTGGTTGACTAGTTGTGCGAACACCACTTGTTGAAGAATCTTTCCTTGCTCCATTTTGCATTTCTTGACCTTTTGTCAAAAAGTAATTGATTGTATATCCGGGGCACATTCTCGGAATACACCAGTCTATTCCACTGATCTGAGGGACTGTCTTTACTCCAGTACCATGCTGTTTTATGTTGTATGGCTATAGTTTTGTAATATAATTAAAATTTGGGGAAAGTTATGCCTCCCATATTAATTTTCCCCAAGGAATTTATCTAGCAATGTCCAATTTTCAAGGAATTTTCCAAGGGTTTCTCTATCTATTCATGGGTGTTTATTGTTTCAAATAAATTTCAGGAGTGTTTGATACATTCTTTGAAGAATGTCATGGGTATCTTGAGAGGGATTGCATTAAATCTGCACAGAACTGTAGGAACACGCAATTTCCATCAGCTAAGGGAATAATATCGAAAATATACAAGGTACTGACAGAACTTATCAAGAAAAACATCTAACCCCATCAAAAATGGGGAGAAGAAATGAACAGAAAATTTCTCAAAGAAAAAATACAAATGGCCAAAAGGCACACGCAAAATGCTCCACATCACTCATCATCAGGGAGATGCAAATCAAAACAACTACAAAGTACCATCTTACGCCACAGAGACTGTCACACACCACAAAGAAAAAGATCAAATGATGCTGGTAGGGATACAGAAAGAAAAGAACTTTCATTCACTGCTGGTGGGAATGGCTAGTACAGCCTTTATGGAAAACAATATGGAGATTCCTCGAAAAACTGGAATTTGAGCTCACATATGATCCAGCTATATCACTCCTAGCTATACCACCCCTAGAAACACAAAAATACAATTCAAAAATCTCACATCTATATACATTGCAGCACTGTTTACAATATACAGACTCTGGAAACAATCAAGATGTTCCTCAACAGATGAATGACTAAAGAAATTGTGGTACATATACACAATGGAATGCTATGCAGCTGTCGTGAAATGAAGTCATAAAATTTTCCTATACATGGATATACATGGAATCTATTATGCTTAGTGAAATAAGTCAGAGGGAGAGAGATAGACACAGAATACTCTTACTCATCTATGACTTTAAAATTTTTATTATTGTAATAATGTCCAGAGACAATAGAGATGAGGGCTGGTTGGAGTGGCTCATCATATGAAGCTCACCACAAACAATGGTGAGTACAGTTAGATAAATAATACTCTGAAAACTATGGTGATAATGTCAATGCAAGTAGAATGCCTGTCTCTAATACAGGTGGGGGGGTGAGGAGGGAGATTGGGGGCACTGGTGACAGGAATGTTGCACTGTTGAAGGGGGCTGTTCTTCATATGACTGAAACCCAACTATAATCATGTCTGTAGTCAAGGTGCTTAAATAAAGATATTATTAAAATATATATGTATATTGCCTTAGATACCAGCCACTTGGAATAATACAAGTGATAGAAATCACCCGAAAAGTGGAAGAGAATACATAGAGTTTCTGTCATTTGGATTGAAGACTTGTGACAAAACTCCCTAAATCCATGAATGAAAGAGCTGGAAAGGGGCACTGAAGCCAACTTATCTCTCCTCCCCTTCTTCACATTAGGTCATTACACACCACAGAGAAACTCTTGTTTTGTCCAGTCTGAGTCAAGAAGGAAATGGACAAGCAAAATGGTGGGGTGAGGTAAAGAAGGGATTCTTCTATCATTTCCCCTAGGGAGATGATTTCTCATTTCTACTGATCTCAGTCTCTGAATTTTTTCTGATCATTAGTCCTAGTAGACACTTTGAGAACTCTCTTTTATGCGGCTAAGAAAGACAATGAACTCAATAAAGTGGTCAAGTTTAATTTAAGTAAGGGTGTCAATAAAGAAAAACAGATAATTTAGTAAGGGTAGAATAGTGTATTTCAAGCTGCCCTTCCTTC
>PVKC010037079.1:0-13057 GCA_004027635.1 Crocidura indochinensis
GGACAGAAATTGGGACAGAACAAGGAACTTCAGCCCATATTTATTACACATAAGCCATAAAATAATCAAATTTTACCATCCTTTCCAGATGTGCTTCTGGGACAAAATGAGTTTGGTGTGACAGGCCCAATTTTTTGCTATGAGCTGTGAACTAACATATTTTTAACTTGACTTCTGAGGTTGATGAAGGGAGATTTCTGTCCTTCCCTAATAAAAGGCAGATGGTTTTCTTTCTCAAGCTCCTAAATCTTCAAGCTTGGTTTAGGTAGGAATCTCATCTTCCTCAAGAATATGAATAAATTGTAATTTAATAAGTAGCATGTACACTGTCTCCATTCCTCATTCCACAATACTTTAAGAGTTTAGCATACAGTAAAGCATGCATTAAATGTATATTAGATGAATATATAAAAATCAGTATATGCACTGGTCTTAAAATATAAAGTTGTGTTTATAAATTCTGGTAATGCTGACCACTATCTATAATGAGTGGAAGTAATGGGTGTCAGTTTAGAATAAAAGTGTTCTAATTGTATAGATCAGAATTTAGGTCTTTGGTTGGTCTTCTTAATCATATATGATTAGGTTTTCCTAGCCCAGACCCAGGAGTAAATCTTGAGAACTTCAGGTTTCGATTCTGTTTTTATCCTTTATTGTCTATAGAACATAACAATATATTCAAATGCTTTGATTTCCTCACCTATAAAGTAGAGGAAATAATTATACCTATTATTCTGAATTTGTGGTGTAGGTTTACTAGTTAGCATATATAACAAAGTCTTATAGCAGTAAGTGACATTTGTAAGCACTTTAGTATGTTGATCATTATTTTTTATACTTATTTAATACCTCCTATAGAGACTTTCTTTTACCCCTAAGAGAAGTTCTAGAAAATCAAGATTTTAGTGACTTGGAGAAGGGATAATGAAAGCAGAGTTGTCATTAAATTTAGCCAATTTGGATTTTAGCTGCAGTTTTCATACACATCAGTGAAATAATACTTCCTGTCCATTCTTTACTACTACCTTCTACTTACACACACACACACACACACACACACACACACACACACACACACACACATTTTGTGCATCTTGAAAAAGATTTTAAAGAACATTTAAGAGATTCTTCAATGCTCCATAAATGCTAATTCATTCAAATTCTTTACATTGTGAATTAAAAAAAAAAACTCAAGAACTAAAATCAGCTTATAGCAACAACAAAGAGGGTAAATATTATTTTCTGCAGCTAGATTCTAGAGTAGCTCACAGTCTCAAGAGAAGATGCTCGGAGTCAGAGCTGTGGCACAAGCCATAAGGCATCTGCATTTCACGCTCTAGCCTAGGACAGACTGTGGTTCGATCCCCTGTGTCCCATATGGTCTCCCAAACCAGGAGCGAATTCTGAACGCATAGCCAGGAGTAACCCCTGAGCGTCACTGGGTGTGGCCCACCCCCAATAAAAAAAGAAAAAAAAAAAAGAAAATACTTATATTGGGAGTCGGAGGATAAGATCACACAACTTAAATAAAGTTTAATACATTCATCCATCTGCCCCCAAAAGCCCACCCTGACCACCCAGGGCCATCTCCTGAAGGAGATCAGCCCCACCCAAGGTCGTGAGGAAGATTATATAGGAAAAGGATATGGGAGGTTCTAGCTTTCTGAATATCCTTAAAATTATGGACTATTATTGTTTAGGGATACCTTCTTACTGCTCCCTTGTCTTTGCCTAATAGGCTACTTGGTTAGGCCAGGTAGCTTTGGCAATGTTAATAGAAATTGGCTTGTGGAGATCTAGCATGTGGCTGACACCATGTGGTCCTTACAAAATGCTATCTCTCTCTGCTCAGAACCTGAGAAGTCTGCCATTTGGATGTTACCAAATGGTATCACTCTTGTTTAGAACTCTGGTTCCAACAAAAAGTTAAGAACAGGGACTTTGGAATCCTCCAAAATTATATTTGCTTGACCTTTATGCCATCTCTGATAACTTTATTCTTTTCCCTTCCATATTTGCCTTTTTCAGATAATGAAAAAGGAGGATAGTTCCATAGAGGTTAGTATTTTAAACCAGTAAAAAAGATAAGATCGCCTGATAATCTCCTGTGTCTCTTTACCAAGGAAAGATTCTGATGGACACTAATTTAATTTCTTGTCTAACCTTGAGCGAATAATTGAATCCAAGGGAGCATACTTCTGTTAGATTTGCCCCAAGCCTTTTCATTTCACATGAGATTTTTTTTATTAGAGTTGTCCAAAGAAATAGAACCAACAGATTATAAATATTTAACATATTTCATTGCATTTATGCATCTTACATAAATAACTGCATACTGAATAACTGAATAAGTATGGATAACTATGAATACAGATATAGAAATTGTTTTGGTTTAACATAGTCTTTTGATAAAAAAAAAAAAGCTACTGCGTAGAAATGCCTAAAAAGTCACTCACTTGGATCCTCATGAGATTCCCCACAAATTGAATGTCACACTTATACTTGGTTGCAGGGAGAGGTTGCCTGCCCCGGACTGAGACTGTTTTCACTGGATCTTAGAGAGTATATAGTTTAGCTTTTCAAGATTTTGTTGGTTTCAAGGCTTACTATTGATATGTATTGCTAAATTTAAATCTCAAGAGGGAAGATTCAGAACCTAGCAATAGATACAAAAAAAGAAAGGAAAATGCAAGCCATTCCTCACTGCTCAGCTATCTAAATCAATTAGAGATTTGTGAAACAAAAGAACCTTAGTGGAAGGGACAGCCAGGCTCTTAGCTAGTCCCTGATGATGGGTTTGGTTGAGACGCCTTTATTTGGATAGGTCTCTCAAAACCAAAGTTTAATTTAAGCACTTGAATTACAAAAGAGTAGGAAGTTATGCTACATATAACTATCATATTCCATTGTCATAATTATCATATTATAAGGAAGTAATTCATACAGTTATGGAAGCTGCCAATTTCCCAGAGTAAATTGGCAAATTGGAGGTCTGAGAGGACTGAAGATGTATGCCAGTAGTCCAAGTTCAAAGGCCAACAGGCTTCAGACCAAGGAATTAGAATCGTTCAGTTCAAATGTGCATAAGAAAAGAGACTACTCAAAGTATCTGAGTTCCCATTCAGCAAATACGTTTGCACTTCTATGTTCATTGCAGTACTATTCACAATAGCTAAGTTTAGAAACAACACGTGTCTCCAAGAACAAATTACTAGATAAAGGAACTCCAGGGAATATACCAGCTAATACTATTTGGCTTTAAGAAAAGATAACATCATGCCATATGCTGATACTTAGATATATCTAGATACTAGATTAGCATATATGTGGTATATATGTATATGCTATATATGTAGATCTAGTATCTAGATATATCTAGTATCATGTTGAATGTAATTAGAAGGAGGTGGTCAGATAATAAGTATCTCTATGATATGTGGAAAATAAAAGAAACATAGTAAGGAAACGATAGATGTCCCAAGGAAACAGAATCTGAGAACTGGTTTTCCCCAGGAAGTTTACCATGAGAGAAGGATGAGATAGTATGGGGGAGGTCACTGGAAAACTGGTGGACAGTTCAGTGTTGATATGGCTTATATGTGAGAGCTTATAATTAAATTGTTGTAAACCATAATGCCTAAACTTTTTTTTTTGAAGACATTGAATTCAAAGGGAATCATCTAAGGAGATAGGTCAAAGAGGTAGTCCTGCAGAGATAATCCTGCATTCTATTTCTCTCCAAACTAACAAGCAAATATAAAGATAGTGCTAAAAAACAAAACAAACAAAACACATTTGTATCAGACCTTTCACATGCCTTGAATGCATGAGACCTCAGTTTGTTCCCAGTATAGTATTCCCTCTCCCAATACACACAAACACATACAGACACACGTAAGAGTAAGTAGAATAATCTTTCTTAGGATTTTAATTTAAATGTGAATTCAAAAGTATCCCCAAAATTGTATCTGTATATTATGATCCAAGGATGTTGATTCTTTAAAATTAATCATAAAACCATTCCAAGTGTTCAAGAACAAATGGTGGTAGAATGTGTGTGTGCGGTGCTTGTGTGTGTGTGTGTGTGTGTGTGTGTGTGTGTGTGTGTGTGTGTATCACCCAAGATCACAGCCTAGAGTTAATAGTCCATGAAGAGTGGCTAAAAGGGATGAAATAAGGGCTCCTAGTTTGAATAATAAGAATGCAATATTGCTGATGAGGGTCCTCTATTCATTCTTTTATCTGCCATCTCTCCTGTAGGAAAACAATCCCCAGAGACTTTGTCCTAGCTTCCTCTTCTCTTCACGTACCCATTTTTGAGATGTAAAGACCCACTTAGGTTTGGTTAGCATTAGATTGGCACTTTTATCTGTTAACAACATCGGCCCTTTTCCCCATGTTGATTGACTCTGGACGATAAATATTTCACCTGGAACATGGAGGAAAGTCTAGGTGCTCCATGCAGGAAGCTGGGAGCCCCCTGACCCTATGCTTTTCTATATCGTCTGTCTTTTATTGTTGTTGTTGTTTTGTTTTGTTTTTGTTTTGGGGTCACACCTGACAGCACACAGGGGTTCCTCCTGGCTCTATACTCAGAAATCGCTCCTGGCAGGCTTGGGGGACCATATGGGATGCCGGGATTTGAACCTCTGACCTTCTGCTTGAAAGGCAAACGCCTTACCACCATGCTATCTCTCAGGCCCCATGTCTTGTTTTCTTAATCTTTATCACTCTCCTGCTACAGACCTGTTCACCTGGAGCTGGACTATGCTACATATACAATTTAGAATATTTATTGGCTTTAAGAAAAGATGAATGATTTATATAAAGATATGTGAATGATAAAATGAAATTATATTACAGAAGAATGAAAAATAACAAAAAATAACCTGAGAAATTATTTTAAGTACTGTCACAATTTAATTTTCTAAATAGTAGTTTCTTTAACATATATAAAGATAATTGTAATGATCATCTACCTTGCTGAAAGCTTATATTAATCAAAGCTAAAGTGCTTGAGTGTCTCATTTTCTGATAGATACAGTTCTCAGTGTTAAAAAGTAATATTCAAAAAGGTAGAAATGCCATGGTCACTTAAATGGGCATTAGACCAGAGAAACTTTTTATTTTTATTTGTTTTTTGGTCTTTGGGCCACACCTGGCAGTGCTCAGGGATTACTCCTGGCTCGTACTCAGAAATCCATCCCAGCAGGCTTTGGTAAACATGTAGGATGCTGGGGAATTGAACCTGGGTACTTCCTGGGTTGTCCGCACACAAGGCAACAGCCCTACCGCTGTGCTATCAATCTGGCCCTCAAAATAGGGATGCTTAAATTTTCTCCATTTGTCACCCTTTTTTGCCCAAAGAATGTTTAATGCTACTGGGTATATATCAATTTAAAATCATCATATAAATAAAATATTTACTGATATTAAATCATAATGAAACTTATTAAAACAAAATGTCAGTTTATTTCGCAAACCTCATCTTCAGTGATGATGATCAGATGAAAGGTGAACATGCAGATGAAGTGGCTTAATGACAATGCAAGGGCTTGCATGTACACAAAAATCTTTTGAGTATGGGAGGAACTGGAACTATAGCATAGTCGTTAAGGCTCTTGCCTAGCATATAGTCAAACTGGGTTCAATCCACTGTATCTCAGATGGTCTCCCTAGCACCATCAGGCATACTTTTTAAATACAGAGCCAGGAGTAATCCCTGAATGCCACCACTTGTGCCCCACTCCCAAAATAATAATTTATAGTCAAAAAGGAGGAGAAAGAAGTTTATCTAAAAGAGAAAAGAAAAATGATTTTAGGTAAAGCCAACTTCTCTTAGGTGAAGACAAAGTGTTCTGTCTTTGATAGATTACTCACTAATACTCATCTCTGGGAAAATTCCACAGTGATTGATTTAAGATTCTACTTTTGGGAGAAGTTGAAACTACAGTTAGGTTATATATTAAATCTGTATGGACCTGGAATGAAGAACTCTACTTTGAGCCTTTTTTATGAGTGGTGGTGGTGAGTATCACTCTGTATGTAGGAGGGGTACTTTGCAATTATCTCCCAAAAATTATCTTGTAATTACCTCCTAAAAGGCCCAGGACCCTCCACAGAATCTCTTAATTCAAGGATATGATGCTTTGTAGACACTGTAGTGTAGGAGACCAGCAGGACCACCCAAGTGGTACTGATTTTTTAAATCCCAAAATATTAGTCCCATTCAAAGCTTTCTTCATAGGAAAAAATTCTACTAGTCCAGCATTCTCAACTTTGGAAATCCTGACATTTAGAATGGAAAAATCCTATCATGGGGGACTTTCATGTGATTGTAAGATGTTTTCAAAATTCCTGTTCTCTGCCCACTAGATGCCAGTTGCACCTACACTTCTGTGACTAAAATGCTGAAACAGTAAAATTCAGGGTACCTCTTCCCAAACCTCCACTCTGCCACCAGATTAAGTAAGTTCTGTACTACTATAGAACCAATTAAATTATAATACAGGCCTTTTTAATTTTTGCTTTTAGCCCCAGTGAATGGAGAATAAAGTGGCTGGACTGGTTTTTGGAATTTATGGCCACTTGTAACCCCTTCTGCACATTCCTCTTATATTGAACCTCCCCACCACTGCTTAGTGAACAGTCATTCTTTTAAAAACTACTACAGGATATACAGTTTAAATATTTGTCTATTCTTCCTTCTGTCACTGAGTTATAGGATGTTATTAAGCATCCTCAACTGCTCTTTACCTTCATTTTCCATATTAACTAAATGAGATTATATTACTCACTTTCTGAATTTATCTAACATTTTATGATGCCAGTTGATATGTGATCTTGGAAGTGGAAAATCATCAGACAGATTTTATTTGTTAAATAATTTGTGGCTGAGAGTTTAACTTTCCCATAAACAGCTCTTTTGTCCCTGAGAAGTTAGGATTGCAGTGGGTTAGCGGAGATCAGGGGAAAAATGAGAACTGACCCATATTAGAATATCTCTCTCTCTCTATCTATCTCTCTCTCTATCTATCTATCTATCTATCTCTCTATCTATCTGTCTGTCTGTCTGCCTATCTGTCTGTCTATCCTTCTAGCTATCCATCTATCTATCTATCTATCTATCTATCTATCTATCTATCTATCTATCTATCTATCTATCTATCTATCTATCTCTTCTTTTCTTTTTGAGCCACACCTGGTGGCACTCAAAGGTTACTCCAGGCTCTGTGCTCAGAAATCACTCTTGGCAGACTTGGAGGACAACAAGGAATGCCAAAGATCAAACCTGGGTTGGGCATGTGAAAGACAAATGCCCTACCCACTGTGCTATGACTTGAGTCCCCTTTGTTCGAATATTTGCTGCTACATAATTCATTATTTGGGTCTATCTAGCTGTAAGAACACAATATTTCTGAAAGATTAATTAGTAAACTTAGTATCTGTTAGAAATGATAATTAAGGGGTGTTTGAAGAAGACTTTAGAATCCCGAATATTGGATCAACCAAAGTGGGAGAAAATAAAACGCACAATAAAATGAGTATACTTATAATTGAATGAATTGCCTTTCATCTTTTGTGTTTTGAAGTTCAACTAAATGGAAGAGTGAAATCAGACTTATGAACTTTGGTATCTCTATAAATATCTTTAGTTTTTTTTTTAAAATTACATGGCAGCAAATATTAAGTTTATTCATAAGAAAAGTTAAGATACAAAGGAGGAAAAGAAGCAGTAGTAAGATGGAATTTGTGGCAATTGACATCGAGAGTTCGGGTTCATGACACAGAGCCCAATAGTATTTCTACCACAACAACCCCCTGGTCAAAGGGCTCCAGGAAAAAAAAAGTATAGAAACACCCACTCCTATCCCTGTTCCCCTTCTATTATTAGAATTCTATAAAGGGAGCCATGGCAATGCTAGAGTTTTTGTTTTTTTCCCTCTCTTCTGCCTCCCCATGCTTGGGTGGGTTTTTCACAAAGAATCCAGTCTTTTAAAAAATATATTATAGTCTGTTCTTGCCATTTATTCCTAGCCAGAGGCACTCAGAGCTCATGCTGGGAACCTGAACAGAGCTCATGGAGCAAAATCTCTCATAGCCCCATCTCTCTTCCTGCCCAACTGAAGAAAAAGGAATGGAATAAAGGCATCAGTTGTACTTTCAGAGAGAACTTTCTGGCAGATTGAGATGAAAGTTTATATTTGGGGTTTGAACACTTGCTATATCCTAGTGGTTAGTTATCTATGCTACTTTGCTGTGAATGCCCAGGACAAATGACTACAAAATCTGGGATCTTAAAGGAACATAAATGCAGTTTTCATAATTTTGAGTGATAAAAAATTCCATCAAGGTATCAGTGGAGCCACATTTACTATAGAACTCTAGAGGAGGTACTGCTCCTTCCTCTTTCATACTTCTGGTCTGCCGGGAGTTTTCTTGTATGAGGCCATATCATTCCAACCCTGCTTCTGAGTGTTTCTTTTTTTTTTATGACAATATATTTAAGAGTCATGATTACAAACATGTTCGTTGTTGGTTTCAGTTATAGCAAAAACATCCCCTTTCATCAGAGCAACCTTCCCACCACCAATGTCCCCCATCTTCCTCTTCCCCCAAACCCTCTGCCTGTCTTCTATGAATGTTTCTTATAAGAACATCTATATGGATTTTGGACCCATCTGAAAAAGTCAGTATAATTTTTCTTATCTAGACATCCTTTATTTTAGTATATCTGCAAGACTTTTATTAAAACTCACTTTTATAAGTTCCAGATGTTAAGATGTGGATATATATTTGGGGACATCATTTAACATGCTATATTTAGGGATTGTGATGACTTATTCATATTCAGGATCTTATGGACTTCTCAAAATTTTTTGAGTTATGGGTTCACAAGATTATGTCTAAAGATAAGGTGGAAAATTTGTAAAGAGATACAGAGTTAGAAAGTGGCAAAAGTATATAAGTATATATCTGATGATTTATTATTTCCCAGAATTTCGGATTTTCCAGGAGATTAATTACATTAGCTTTGTTTTTAATAGACTTGCTTTAGAGTGAGGGCATGTTAACTTACTTGAAAATGATCATTTTGCTGTTTTTTCGAATGAAAACTTTAAAAAGCACTCCTGCTACCCCAAGGAGTTTGTAGAGGGATGAAATGTTATATATGCAATAAAAGTCTTCAAATTTAGACATTGGTGTGATGCAATATAAAGCTAGGGTTATTCTAATTCTTGAGCAGACCTTCTAATAAATCACGCAAATATAAAAGTCCAATTTACTAGGCCAAGCTAAAAACAGGAACCCAGCTGATTAGAAAATGAAAGGGGAAAAAAGCACATAAGCCAGAGCCTCTTTGTCAGGGAAGTACCATCTTTCAAAATCACACTGCAAGGACAGATTCCCAGGGTTGCCTAGTACCATGAAAGGTAAGTGAAACCAGAAGGAAACCTGGAGATTAGATGGGGGAACCAGAAAGGAGCACAGGGTCCCTGAGATAGGAAAGCCTCAGTTAGGCAAGAGAAAACCCAAGTAGGAGCTTCATAATCATTGCTGTTCCTATTTACCATTATATAAAACTCTCTTTGAGTGACACTAGTCTCACTCATCTGTGGATTTTAAGAAAAATAAAAGACAGTATAGAAATAATAATACCCAGAAACAATAGAGATGAGGACATGAAGGGCCAGCCCCTGATATGAGGCTTACCACAGAGTGCTAAATGCAGTTAAAGAAATAACTACACTAACAACTACCATGCCAATGATACAGAGAGAAATATAAATACTGTCTTAAAGACAAGCAGGGTATGGGGTAGAAGGGAGATGGGGGAGCTTGTAGCTAGAAAGTTGCAATGGTGAAGGGAGATGTATATTTTATGGCTAAAAAATCAGTCACAAATGTGTTTGTAATCATGGTGCTTAAATAAGGAAATTATTTTTAAAAATTAAAAAAATTACTCTTTAAAAAACAACAACACATCACTCTTTGGAGAGACCTGCAGTCCTTGGGGGAGGGCAGTTTAGTCCTACCTCAGTTTTCTAGGAGGGACTAAGCATAAGACAGACAGCAATATTACTGAAGTGTGGAATCATGGAATGCTTTTGTAACACTTTAATGATTCTCATCTTCCATGGAATATTCTGCTCTTCTGAGGCAGAATAAACTGTTCTCTTCTGTCTTTTCTGGCAAATCCTTACATTTTAAACACTTAATGTCATCTATCTTGTGGTATGTTTATTCTTTTCCTTACTTAATTCCTCTGGAGGAATTAGGAAGAAATTAGGAAGTCTGAAAGTGCATAAGAAAGTTTGAATTACATTTCTCACTCCCCCAACACCCTCTTTATCTTTTTTCTCTCTCCCTCTTTCTTTCTCATTATGTAAGTAATATAAAAGCCAGTGTCCTTACTGGTAGATAGAAAAAGTGAGTGAGACACCGGGAAATATTTTTGGTCCCCCCACATCCAACAATATTTAGAGATATTCAGTGTCAAACCCAGAATTCCTGAGTGAAAACATACACTTCAAAACTTTGAGCTGTCTCTGCAAATACAGAAAATATTCCTAAAAGAAGACAATTTTTCTAAGATTACTATATTCTTCTGTTCTTTCCTCCTTTCCTTTTCCCTTTACTTTCTACTCCCCCCCTTTCTTTATGAAAAACACATCCTATGTTTCAACTAATTTGTCAGACAGTGCTCTAAGAATACAATAATAACTATGACATTATGATACCATCTAGAAAATTATCTCCATATTTAATGTATAAAATGAGGATCCATAATATATATCATGATCTTCTCTCACTGTATATTCAACCTGGTTCCAATTAGTTTCCCTCAACTACTTTGGATATCATAAAATCATGTAGATTTCCACTACTAACTTTATCTGCAAAGTGAACTTCATAACTTACTTTTCTTTTCTTTTCTCTTTTTTTTTTTTTTTTTTTTTTTTGGTTTTTGGTTTTTGGGCCACACCTGGTGACGCTCAGGGGTTACTCCTGGCTATGTGCTCAGAAGTCGCTCCTGGCTTGGGGGGACCATATGGGAAACCGGGGGATCGAACCGTGGTTCGTCCTAGGCTAGCGCAGGAAAGGCAGGCACCTTACCTCCAGCGCCACCGCCTGGCCCCACTTTTATTTTCTTATAACCTGAAATTGCAAGTAAAAATGATGTGAACTATGGGCTATTAGTAAGAGAACTAATTTCTAGAATGTTATGTAGTAGAACATATTCATGATTATGAGTTCATGAAATACAAAGTTTGAGACATTTTATTTTGTTTTCCCTGTCTATTATAATGGTGTTTAAAACAAATTAGGTCAGCACTAAATCAGAATGATAATAGCTTGAGAAATGTTTAAGACTTGAATGAAACTCGTAGTATGGCGCCTCTTCAGTTGAGAAAGTAGATCAGAATTTAACTGCAATAGGAACTAACACTCCTTTGTCTTAGGCTAGTTAACCTAAGGCTTATATTGGCCTGCAGAGTGAATACTTACATTATTCTCCCGAGGTATTTCTTCTGGTAATTTAGAAGTAGAAATATTCATACATAATCCTATTCTTTTCAAACAGTCATTTTTCCATTCCATCTTTCTCCACTTCATACTGAGTCATCTATCTAAAATCCCTCTATTTGTTTGCAAACCTTTTTATAGTCCTTTTCTTGTCTGGGTTTATAGTCTCATCTCTCACACTCAAATTGTACACTCACTCCATACACTTGAGAATCTGTGGGCTTGCTGAAACATCCATGCACTTCCTTGACCCTCTCTGTCAGCACAAGTTGTACTTTTTTCCATTTAGCTAACTGGTGTTTTAAAGCTAGTCTTAGACCTCATTACTTCAGGCTTCTCTGAAGACTATTGGTTTAATGAGCAAATTCCTTCTCCTTCTCACAGCTTCTGTTATATTTTTTAAACCAAACTACAGGCAAACATTCATGTACGTGTCTGATTCTCCAATCCAGCAATGAGTTTGTTGGAGATTAGATTTATGTTTTTCTTCCTGGTATGTTTTCAGTTTTAAACCTAGGCTTGATCATATTTAAGTTGTTTGAATAGAAAGGAAAAAGGCCGAGAGAGATAGGAGAAGAAGGAAACAAAGGTGGAAGGAGCAAAAAATGGAAGAAAGGGGAAGAGGAGGAGGAAAAGAAGAAAAAGATAAAGAAGATAAGGAGGAGAAGGAGGAGGAAGAGGAGGAGGAAGAGGGAGAAGAAGAAGGAAGAGGGGGAGGATAAAAAAGAGAAGGAAGAGGAAGAAGAGGAGGAAAGAAATATGGGAGAAGAAAAAGGAAGAAAAATGTCTGATTATAGAGGACCTTGAAATGGTCACCAATAAATGGCAAGATGAGACATTCATGATCCCATGGCCAAAATTCCTGAATGATTTAATGTATACGCTTTTCAGGAAGAATTTGTAACAGCTGAGTACTATCTGGCTTTGGGAGACTAAGGATACATGGCCACTCAATTACTCCATAAACAGTACTGGGGAGCTAAGGAGTCCTTCACAGATCACCCCCTAGAAGCCAGTGGATTGCTTTTGTTTGTTGTTTTTCTGTTGCCATGGTTCCCAGATGACACCCCATCTGCACAGACCCTGCTTCACACAGAAATGGAGAGCTTTCAGCAAACCAGCAGCTAACAAAGACTAGGAGCAGACCCCAGACATGGGGGAAAGAATGTGGATTTGTCTTCATCTGCCTCATCAGAGGGAAATGATAAAGAAGGAGTCACAAGAGACTGGCAGCTACTCAACTATTTGGCCCCAAAGGCCTGTTGCAAAAAATTTCCAGGATGGGTCTGCGCCCCTGTAAACATGCTCACATTCACATAAGCATTGGTTCTATTCTTTTTTTCTTTCTCTTTCTTTCTTTCTTTCCTTCTTTCCTTCTTTCTTTCTTTCTTTCTTTCTTTCTTTCTTTCTTTCTTTCTTTCTTTCTTTCTTTCTTTCTTTCTTTCTTTCTTTCTTTCTTTCTTTCTTTCTTTCTTTTCTTTCTTTCTTTCTTCTTTCTTTCTTTCTCTCTTTCTTTCTTTCTTTTCTT
>PVKC010037080.1:0-13074 GCA_004027635.1 Crocidura indochinensis
GAGGAGGAGGAGGAGGAGGAGGAGGAGGAGGAGGAGGAAGATAGTGCATATCAAATTCAAAGTAATAAGTTAGAAAGAACTGAACATCATTTAATAATATTGAAAATAAAGTACTTCCTCATACAATGTGTGCAAATGTCATATCAAGAAGAAGGAAATGCTTAGCTGTTAAGGATGCAAATTAAAAGAATATTAAACTTGTTTGGTGAGAGCTGGAGAGATAGTACAGAGTTAAAGTGCTTTCCTTGTATACAGTGGTTCAATCCCCAGAACCATATATGGTCCCTCAAGAACTGCAAGGAGTGATCCTTGAGCACAGAACCAAAAGTAAGTTCTGAAAAACAGGGCTTGTGTGGTTCAATAGCCAAAATTACAACAACAATAACAAAACACAATAACACATCAACAACAATAATAATATCACCCTGGTCTAAGCTTGGTTTCAATTTATTCCCTACTCAGTCATTATTAAAATTAACTAATTGAGTTAGGCATTGCTCTGAACCTTTACTTTTAGTCTTGTGTTAAACTCTTAAACTTATTCCATAGATATGCAGAGTAAACTGAGGTTCAGAGTTTTGGTGTTTTGCAAGAATTTTTAATGATTACTTTAATTATTTGTAGTGAAAAAGTGGAAAAAAATCAGGGTAGAACTCAGCCAGACCCTATACCTCTCCCTCAAATAATCTTTAAACTATACAAAATTTCCAGAAGACTATTATAATTTTAAGTAGAAAGCTTTTAAAGTTTAATGGTTTTAAAGGCCAAGATTTGAAAATGGTACAATGAAATTAATTTTCTCTTCCACCTTTCCCCAGTGAACCAATGAGTCATTAGAGTATGGGTGGACAGGATGTCATCCCAGACCTTCAAGGTCTTTACAGCTTCTGGCTCTGAACTTCGTCTATCTATCTAATCTGTAAAGAGGAGTATTTAATCATCTGGAAGAACTCTCTCATTTTGTTTAGATGAGGATCATTGAGATAATGTCCAGAAATGTCCTTTGCAAATTTGGGTAAGGTGCACGTAACTGTCAGAGTAGGGTATTGCCCTCAAATGCCTTTAGTGGGATAAAAGTATTTGCTTCCATAGTGCAACTAAGGATATATCAGTGAGTCAAACCTGCCTAGGAAATGTGAGAAAAGTCTCACAGTGACAATAGCTAGGGTAGGCAGCTAGGCTCAAAGAAGTATCATAAACTTGGAGTCTCCTTGTGAAAAGACCACATTATGGTTAATACATCTGTGCATAGAGAACAGCTTTGTAGAAACCTCATTTCTTGAACTCTGGACATCTTTTATTTTTATCTTTGTAAAGTTCATTGCCCCCTATTAATATATCATAATTCTCACTGCTTTAGTTCTTTGAAGATCAAAGTCTTAAAAATTATGAGGTAAAGAAGAACTTGACAAGTTCTGACATGTGTCAGAACTGTTGGCATAAGTTTTATTGACTTATTAAAATGGTCAATGTCCATGAAAAAGATTCAAACAGTGCCAACAAATATAAAAGGCTATGGACCTCTTCAAATACCACCACCCAGAACTAATCATGAGCATCATGGTATATGTATCTTCATTCTGTATAAACAGAGGCATGTGAAGTGAGTGAGAATATAAGAAGGGTGTTTGTTGTATAGATTGGATGGATGAGGACAGTAATGGAACAAACAGTCACTATGCAACTTGTTCTACCCTGTTCACCATGGAATTTAGCATGAAATTAAGTACCAGTTAACAATATAAAATCAGAATGACTCCCATTTAGATATATTAAAGCATCTTTTTTTTAATACAACTGTTGACCAAACTGTTAAGAAGCTTCAAACCTCCCCCCACCTGCAAAGAATAGGCATATTGATGGAGAGAAAAGTTGGAAGTCTTGTGAAATTTCTTTTTTTGCTGCAAAAAGTTCAATTACATATCTATGGAAGAAATGGCTTTGCATTGTTATAAGTTATCCCCGGTTTACAGTTGTAAAGTTTGCTCAGAGGTCATGAAAGGTTAGAATCAGATAACCCTGAGGTTATGAGTACAATAATTAATAATTTCCCCTTGGAATCACCAAATAATCTATTTAAGTATTCAAAATTTCTCTAGACCTAGATGCTCTTTTGTCAAGCTCAGGGCTCTTTTCTTCATATCATACTGTGTTATTTGGAGATTTGTATTTCTTACTTTTTCCAGAGTCTTTTTTTTTGGCCCTGCAGGTACAACTTCAAGAGTCAGAAAAAGCTAAAAGATACCTTATATCTCTATATGCTTTATTCTAAAAAATCATATGCTTTATTTAAAAGTGGTGAAAAATTCTAATCTAAAGTATGTCAAGAAAATATAATAATGGTTCCATGCTTCTCCCATGATCCCTGTCATGTTTTATTAGTCACATGTCCATATTGGAATACCTAAATAGGGAGTTGGGTTATGAGAGCTTACATAAGAAAACATCATATTTATATCTACACCCTGTTTTTCTCTCTTAAAACAATACTTTGTGGTAGCTCAGATATAGATAGGGTTTAATGCGTCCTTGTCAATAGTGCAAGACTTGCCATGAGATGAAGACCACATTCCCAACCTCCAATGACTGGAAATGAGAGGGAAAGAAAAGCAGAGTGGTGTAAAAAGAGAGATTGGAGGAGAAAGGGAAAAGGGGAAAGGTTTCATCATCTAAATTGGGTCCTGGTGGTAAAGTGGTTAAATATCTTTGCCCTGCTAAAAGAATAACAGCAGCTCACAAACCTGATGGAAAGTTTTCTATAATGTCAGGGTGTGAGCAGGGAATGACATGCATTTGGAAATAATAATTATTAGGAAATATTTATTTCCTGTTACTACAAAAGTAAAATGTTTCAAAGAAATTGATATATTTCTTGATGGGAAATGGAGCTTTTCCACCCAACTTCTAAGAAATAGTGAAAATGTAATACAGGGAATTAAGAAATGCCAGTTGCAGAACAAATTAGACTTTCATATTCTATTGATAGCACCCCCCTCATAATTAAAAAATATAGAACTGGAAGTTGTTAGTGTGTTAAAAATTAATGAGCAGAAAGAAACTTTCTGGCTACTAATAGAAATTTATGTTTTCTGAAGCCAGAAAAAATATCTACTACAAAAAAAGTGTTTGAGAGTAAATTGGTAAAGATAAAGAGGGTAAAGGAAAAAAACCTGATAAGGCTTTTTTTATGTGAGACTCTTCATATTCAGTAGTGAGGTAAACCCTTAAAGAATTATTATCTTACTAATCTGGAGGATGGCAAATCAGAAACTGAAAGAAAGGGGCAGAAGCCAAAGACATGTGCATTGATTCTTCCCACCTGCCTCAGGACTCAGAGTCAACATTTTTGAAAACAATTTCTTTTACATTTTCAGTTGTTCATTTCTTTCCAAAGGGACCTTTTTTAACTAATCAATGCATGTTTTATTGATCATTGATTATGTGCCAGTAGCTCTCATGGCTAGAACTTCAGTTGGGGTTAACACCTTCAAGGCAGGCACAATATTGGAGATAACTGAAATCCAGAAATAACAGACTAAAGCCAACTGTGCAGAAAGTTAATTGTGAGCCAAGGCTTCGCTTTTCTCAAAAATTTTGGAAGTTTTCACCTAAAAGGAATTCAAATAGATACAAATGTGCAGGTGACAAATATGAAGATTATTTTAAAAAATAATAAATGCTCCCTCGCCATGCACTTCCTTGAGTCCCCAGAAGAGGCCCAAGAAAAGCAGGAAGGTGTCTGAGAAGGGAAACAGAGGCAATTATGGTCATGGTAGATTTGCTGATGGTGTCGGTCATGTGACTGGGGAAGTGAGGCCTAGTTGAAGATATGCCTGAACTTCCCTTTTCTTACCATTAAATGACTAAAGAAAATTGCTATTATTAAGCATATCTTTTTATTTAATTCTCTCCCTCTTCCTCAGGAAATTGATGATGTGATGATTCCCATTTTGGAAACAAAGAAACAAAAAATTCCATCAGATTTAAGCAGGTTGCCAAACAGTGATAGTTGGGTAGGATTTAAAGAAAGAACAGGCTTTCACTCAACCACACACACTTAGGCCATTTCCCCTGGCCAAGATGGAAAACCTGGCACCACAGGACCTGGGTGACTGTAGAAGAGCAGGTTGTAAAGGTTGTTAGAGAATTTGGGATGTAAGAAAGCAGCAGATCTGTGGCTGTTTCTGTGCAGATCAACCCAGCTGAATTCTTCTGTAATATTGTGACCAACACATCATTCCCTTTTCTAATCTGAAGGCTCAGCTGTCATTTGGTGGCTGTGAGAGGTTGTTTTTCACTTTCTATTTCTGAGTAGTTTGGCAAGGGTCTGATAGGTTCAACCTGTGATGAGGATTGGATACTGCAGAGAGGTGTATGCCTCCAGCATAGCAGGGTTTCTAAGTTTGAATGATCTTGAAGGAGGAAAACACAGCTGATGAGAACATGAGCCAGAGGGTCCATCACTTAGAAGACGAAGGAAGGCATTGGGGATGGGGGATAATTTTAGTAGCAAACATAGAACAGGAGGAAGAACATTTCCTAGGATCTTCCCACACTTTGGCTGGACACACATTTTGATTCCTTGCAGAGCTTTAGTTATGTTTAGTACTTGTTATTCTTGCTCTTTATTTTCCTTTTCTTCAGAAAAGGCAGATATCTCATGATTTCTGCAGCAGCATTTCTCTTCTGTTACTCTGGGTACAGAGAACACTGTTAGTCCCTGGAGAAGAACTGCTTTTTACTAGCAAAGTTTCTTTCTTTCTCTCCCCCCACTTTCCCCTGTGTCCATTGCAGATATTGAGAAAATAAAGCTGAGCTCATCATCTGATCTTTTTCTTCTGTAGAGCAAGCAATAGACAACATTTATTTCTCAGAATTGTAGAAAGTCCTGATACAGCAAAAATGTTTGCTGCATAATTAATTTCCAGTACATCAGGTGATGAGTGAAACTTGGCTGGTGTTGCAAGTGTTTTTTTGTTTGTTTGTTTGATTGATTTCCCCCCTCAAACAAAGAAGTAGAAGCAACTGTTCAATTTTTAAATGGGTCTTATATGTTTTAGTGAGCAAATCCAATAAACAGCACTGTTATGTTATCCAGAGGGAACATTTCTACTTAACAGTGAGTTTTAGGTATTAAATTATTTTCAAGGTAGTTTCAGGTAGGTGAGAAATGTCTAACCAATTTTTGAGCATGAGATTGTTTTATTAATTTTTTTAAGAAAGTGGGACAATTTACCATTTTAGAGAAAGTGGTTCTTACAGATAATACCATTAAAACAAATTTTAGTGTTTAGAACATAAACAATATAAGAACTGAAAATAAAACCAAAATAAAAATGAAAACCCACAACACAACACAACAAGCAAAATTCCAAATAAAATGCAGCATGCCTCTAGATGATAACTTTTTCTAGGTGATAACTTTTTCCTTTGACCTAGAAGACAGGGATTTTTTTTCACAGTTTCATTTTTGATATATTTGCCAAAATATATTCCAAGTTGAAACATTTCAGACATTCAAGCATTTTACATTTAATGTATTTAGTAGTGGTACTTTTCATGGTACTTAGTGGTTCTCAGGCTCAGAGAACCATGAAGTACCATGAATGGAAATGAAGCCAGTCACATGCAAAGCAAGCACTTTAAATTCTGAGCTATCTCAGTTCTAGGTTTTGCATTTAATCTTTTTTTTTAATTTTTATTGTGACTGAAGTTCATTACACAGAATTATTTACAATACATAGTGACAATGAATGAAGGGTATTCCCACCACCACTGTTGTCCTCACTCCACTCCTGTTCCCAGCATGTCTCTCATATCTCCCTCCTTTACTCCCCTCCCCCAGAATACTAGTGTAACTGGTCTGGGATTAACAGCTTGTTGTAGGCTGGGGATCTATTCTGTTTGGTGTTCCAGTCTGGTCATTTTTTGTTTACACTACATATTCATATGACTGGTCCTGGTAACATCCTTTTCTCCCCTCAATTTATGAGGTTGATTGGTTCAAGTTATGCTATTCTATTTAAGATAAAAAGGTTAAGGAAAAGAGAAGAAAAAATTTGTTATCAACTACTAAAAAAGAAATGAAATTAAAAAATCACTGAATACTATCCACAAGAGTGAAAAAAAAGTGGAAGAAAAAAGAGAAGGAAAATAATATCAAAAACAGAAAAAAAATAAAACCAAACCAAACCAGAAAAAGGAAAGCTGGAGTGGCAGTGTTTGGTGTTACCCCACTTTTTCTTTTCTTTTCTTTATTTTTTTTTAATACAAAATACAGCAAGTATTGGAGAACTAAGGAAATTTCCGTGGCCTAAGGGATTCAGGGTTTCTCCACTCTTGAAGAATATTGTCATGGGAACAACCACTGGCTTTGTTTGTTTGTTTGTTTGTTTGTTTTTTGTTGTTGTGGTGGTGGTGTCAGGAAACTTTCCTCTCGGCTGTGGATGAGAAAATCAGGTCACTGTAGAAAGCAATCTCGGTATTTGCGCATGTCCGAGGACAAGGCCTAGGGTAGAGGAAGACGGGGATTTTAAATAAAAAATATTTGCACAGTAAGAGAAAATATTAGGAAATTTTTAATTGTATTGATTGTTGTATTGATTTTTGTATTTTTACAATATCTAGGCCAACCAATCCAGATAACTAAAATAAAGATAAAGGAGAACTTTTCTGGAGTTTGTGGATTCTCTTCCATTCATGTAATTTGGTATTTGTTAAAATATGTCTTATGCTCTTTGAGATATACCAAGTTGATGATGAAAACTTGCCAATGGTCAGATTATTCATCCAAAAAGTGGAGATGCATTTTCTTCTCATGCTCTTTGCTGTCATCAAGATAGTTTGAGTTCTGGGTTTGTGTCTACAAAAGTCTTTTCACTTGCTTACATCCAGAACTTCTTAACTTTTAAGGATTCACGTATATTTCTTTTTTTGTTTGTTTTTTTTTTTTGAGGAGGGGGTCACACCCGGCAGTGCTCAGGGGTTACTCCTGGTTCCATGCTCAGAAATTGCTCCTGGCAGGCACGGGGGACCATATGGGGCTCCGGGATTCGAACCGATGACCTTTTGCATGAAAGGCAAGCGCCTTACCTCCATGCTATCTCCCGGGCCCCTAATTCACATATATTTCATGTGAGGTAAGCCTTGTAATTTATATTCTATCTGGGAAGGTTAAAATATAATTAAAACACTCCAAATTAACCAATTACCCAGGATTGACCCCATTATAGCTTTGTAGGATGCTAAGATTCAATCTTTCTGGCCCACTATTTTTCTCCTTATACATATATTTATTAATATTTAATTTTGTTAAAGATTTTGAATTAGTTTTCCAGTGATTTATAGTTCACAGCAAAGCATCAATCAAGCTAATGATTACAAACTTACTTAAAACCTGATTTTTATGGAGATCCATACTTTAGGAAAGCTCCAAAGTTACAACACAGTAAATCATTCAATGAATTTACAGTGATGGTGGAAGGCTATGTTACCAGTTTTTAAGTTGAAGCCCATTTGGTGGCAAGTGAAAGAATCATAATCTTTCACATATTGTTATATGTTCACAATTTAATGTCATAGTTACTGATACTGCACAACAAGATTCAAGGATTACTGGATTCTAGATAGTGCTATGCAGAACAACAGACAAACTCTGGCTTATGAGACTGACTGTCATGAGTTCAAGCCTGGATCTCCATTGCAATTTACCTGTAGGAGCTTAACGTAGTAAAAAATATTTCCTATGCTCTGTTGCCATGTGCAGGGAGATGCAGTGGAGAAGCACGTTTTGTTAAGGTTATTTGATAAGAGAAAATACATTTCTGGAGTAGAGGAGAGAACTAGGAGAGCTCACAGAGGCAGAGAATTCTCCATCCTCTTTTTGAATATGTGAATTGGGAATGGAGAACACAGAACAAGAGCACGCCCCCCTACACACTTTTGTTTTGTGATTTAACTTCTCATAATTCACATGATTTTACTTTGATGCTGTTAGAGGAATGATCCCTTAAGCTGAAGCTTTCAGCAAAAATAAGAGGGAGGTGGGAAAGGCCATTTTCACAAAGAGGAGAAGCACAATTAGACAAAAGGGACAGCCTGGAGGAAAATATGATGACTCCATTAAGTAGCTGCAAAGCTCCCAGCTTTGTGACTATATCATCTACAAATGGAAAAAGGCATAATGACCACAAAAATACCTTGGGTGAGGGAGAAAACAAAAATGCTGTAGTCTCTGGAGTTGAAAATTGAGATATTTGTCAAACTATTATTTTTCTTGCAAGCTTTTTCAACCTTGGGAGGGAAAAATACTCTGTATCCTTTTAAGCAGAAAGGTAGAAAAGTATTTCCAATACTTTTAATGTAAAACAGCATTAGCTCTATTACAGCAAAGAACAACATATTATGTGTTTAGGTAGATATACTATTTTCCTTGGAATTGGGCTTCGGTAATCATCACAGAAAATAGAATCCAGCAACATGTTAAGAGGAAAATCACCATGACTCAATTTTGCACAAAATTACTTACTTAATTTTAGAAAATCAATATAATTTAATTTACCAACAGTGTAATTTTGACCATTTTGATAGATGCTGAATAAAGTTTTTGATAACAATAAATATGCATTCCTGATACAGAATGTATCATAGCTTTAAACTTACATTTATCCTTTCTAAATAGATTCATAATCACTGAGACTCTCATTAAAATTAGGAAGAAGAAAGAATATTCATTGTTATAACTTTTATTTATTTTCCCCCAGAGCTGCCAATTCTATTTGAAAAAGAGGGGAGCTAAGGGCTAGAAGAGAAAAAAACATAATTGGCAAACTGAATTGCTTTAAATGACAGTAGACATCTATGCTTTCCCATATATTGATGCTAAAAGGTTACTTCTACTTCACAGAAGTAAAAAAGAAGGACTTGAAGAGTAATAGGATATGAAATAATCGCTGTAAAAAAAGCGTATGAGAATACGTAAGGAAGTGAGATGCAAAAAAACATTCATGAGGGACAGGAGAGATAGCACAGTAGTAGGGCGTTTGCCTTGCATGCGGCCAACAGGGAGGGATCCGGTTGGATTTTTGGCATCCCATGTGGCCCCCCAGCCTTCCAGGGGCGATTTCTGAGTGCAGAGCCAGGAGAGACCACAGGACTGGGCAGGGTGTAGCCAATCAATGGATCAATCAATCAATCAATCAATCAATCGAGTTTAGGGGCTGGAGTGATAGTGCAGGGGTGAGGCCTTTGCCTGGCACACTGCTGGCCCAGTATGGACCTGGGTTGGCTCCCTAGAGTCCCATATAGTTCCCAGAGCCAGGAGCAATTTCTGAGCACATAGCTAGGAGTAACCCCTGAGCGAACAACAACCAAAAACAAAAACATACAAAAAAACCCCACCAAAACCAAACCAAAACAAACAACAAAAAACCACTCAGGAATTGTGTTTAGTGAAATTTAATCATTTTGGGTCTGGAACATAAACCACATTCATTTCACCTACATTTTGGGAATTGATTACAACAACCCCTGAGTGAACAACAACAACAACAAAAAAAAACACTCATGAATTGTGTTTAGTGAAATTTAATCATTTTAGGTCTGGGACATAAACCACATTCATTTCACCTACATTTTGGGAATTGATTACTTTCTTGATTCTGTTTGTTTAACTATAAGTAACTTATCCAACTCAAATGTGGCTAAATTTTAGAATTCTGTTCTAGTCACTCAACACTCTAAATTTTATTAATCACTTATCATTTTATTACTTCAAAATTATTTAATAAATCTAACCATGTAGTAATCAATTTTTAATTAATAAATTAAATCAACAATCTAAAACTTTAATTATTTTAAGTGCTAGTGATATTTATATAAGTATGCATTATATTTAAAACCATATATTAGATTTTAAGTGCATCTGTTATGAATAAGGTACATAAATATGTTTCTATATAAATTGATGTGCTTATTATATACAGAAAAATCATGATAAATTATATGAAAACATAAGCATATGTAGTTGGATATGCAAAGAAGTTATAATTATAGCATAATAGAATGTTTAATAGATAATCAAATAAGTGATATTTCCTAACATTCTTAAATCCTTTATGTGGAATATGAATAGGGGCCATGCTCATTTAATGTTATGTCCCCTTTATGCCCTACCTAGCATTAATAAAAACATATATTTGATTTATGTAAATAAAATGAAGAACTAGAAAACTGGATTAATTGTATGGTCAGCAATGAACTCTTCTGACTTCATGGCCTTCCTCAGTGCCAGGCAGACATCCTTACTTAAGCTACCATGGAGATGGAGTTATAGCCCCTGGCAGAGGTCAAAATGTTTTGAATTTAGAGCTTGGCATTGAGTAAGAAAAATTTTTAGAATGTTGGTTTTCCAGTATGGAAAGGCCTGCTTGCCCTCTTCACAGAAAATGGAATCCTTCCAAAGACTACAAAAACCTCCTTCCCAGTGCCATTCTATCCTTGATGCTGTGAGGAGGGAGATGAGCATATGGCAAGGCTGTGGGGTGGGCAGTGCCATTCATATGATCCAGTTGGTACCCGTAGGTCTGAAGCCTCTGGTTTAATTGTCTGGAAAATACCATGATTCATCTTTCTTCCATCAGAATAAAATCTGTGTTTTTCCACGTTTTCTCAGAGTAGACTAACAAAGGCTGGTGCGAATGTGTGCACTGACCTCAGAGGGGAATAGATGTCTCAGAGGATACTCTTCTCATGAGGTCATGAGGTTCTAGGACACGAATAGCCAAATCCCCCTGCAGGTCTCCTCTTCTGTCTTGGGAAGAGACTCTTGAGACTCTAGCGGCCCATGGGCCACATATTGTATTTGTTCCCGTTTTGTTTCTTCACATCAAAGTAAGATGTATACAGTGTGCATAGGAATTTGTTCATAAGTTTTGTTTTTACTATAGTCTGTCCGTCCAATGGTCTGAGGGGCAGTGAACTGGGCTCCTGTTTAAAAAGTTTGAGGCCCAAAAACCCAAAAAAAAAAGTTTGAGGACCCCTGATAGTGTATCCATGTGGAACTGCTACTCAGAAAGTGGTGAGGGGCTCGTTCACCTTAGTGAGTATGACAGCAATGGACAGTAGGTAGGGTACCTTTGTAGTATACAGGGTCTCCTAGAGCTTTTCCCCTAACTTCCCATTTACCTCAGGGCTCCAACTCATTTTAGAATTTTGTTGACTTAAGCTGACAATAAGGATCAAACCTGTGCTCTCCCAGGTTAAGTATCAGGTATCCAACTTCCCCTCTCTAGGTTTTTTTTTTTTTTTTTTGGCAGGGGAATTGGAGAGGCACAACTGACAGTGCCTGGGTTTTAGTCCTTCTGGATCTTTGCTCAAGAATCATTCTTTTTTTTTTTCTTTTTCTTTTTGGTTTTTGGGTCACACCTGGCAGTTTTCAGGGGTTACTCCTGGCTCTCAGAAATTGCTCCTGGCAGGTTCTGTGGACCATATGGGACGCTGGGATTGGAATCACCGACCTTCTACATGCAAGGCAAACACCTTACCTCCATGCTATCTCTCAGACCCCAGGATCACTCTTTTTTTTCTTTTCTTTTCTTTTTCTTTTTTTTTTTGCTTTTGGGCCACACTTGACAATGCTCAGGGGTTATGATTCCTGGTGGGCTCAGGGTGGCCATATGGAATGCCGGAGATCAAATAAGGTTGGCCGTGTGCAAGTCCTACCCACTGTGCTATTGCTCCAGCTCCTGAAGGATCACTCTCTTGGGACTCAGGGGACCAGATTGGGTGCCATGGATTGAACATAGGTCAGTGGCATGCAAGGGAAGTGCTCTACTACTTGTACTATGTCTCCAGCCCCAACTTTCCTTTAGAGCCTAATATTTCTTCCATTGGATCTAGATTTTGACTTCTCCTACTCACCTAAGTTTCTTAACACCTGCTTTTCTCTCATCCAAATGTTTAGATCTGTGAGGAAAAAAAGATAGGAAATCAGTGTGCCCTCTTTCTTCACATTCACGAATACCTTCATATTTGCAATGAGCTCTGGCTTACATTGAGGAGCTAACTGTAATAGAGAAATTTCTGGTAGGCTACTGTGCCACTCAGGGATATCATAAACATATGAATTAAATTACAGTTACAGTGATTTAAAAATGACAGGATAACATAAGGTAGAACATAAGGCAATTCATGTGTATCAAGGAGAAAAGATGGACTGCAAATAGTCCTTTCAGCATCTGCTTGTACCAGAGATGCTAGCTAACATGCTTGTATATTTCGTTTAATTCTTCTCAAACTCTTCAAGTTAATTTTGAATGGTCTTACCAGGAAGATGATGTTACTGAGGCTCAGTAATATAAATGTAAGGAAAATTTTATCCCAACTTTGAGATGGTAAAAATTCACATGCAGATATTGTCCAACGAGAGTGTGGAGGTAGGAGTAAGATTGTCTTGACAAAGAAGTGAAAGTGTGTTTCAGTATACAACCTATTACATAAAAACTCCTGAAGATTTTGCTCTATACAAAATCTTTGGCTAAAGACCTTGGCTAAAGAGCAAATTTAAAAAATCTGCAAGTAGGTGACAAAAATCTAAATTTTTGAGGAATTTTTAAAAGTTGAAAAGGGCAGAATATAATGGCAGTCTTTGGTAATAACCTGGAATTAGGAACTGAAACATCTTTTAAAGTAGGTTTATTGAGGTATTTTTTGGGGGGTCACATCTGGTGATGCTCAGGGGTTACTCCTGGATATGAGCTCAGAAATTGCTCCTGGCTTGGGGGATCATATGGGACGCCGGGGATAGAACCGAGGTCCATCCTGGGTCAGCCACGTGCAAGGCAAATGCCCTTCTGCTGTGCTATTGCTCCAGCCTCAGAGTTATACTTTTAATGCAGAAAAATTTATCCTTTCTGGGTAAGCACTTGAATGTTGACAAATAGAATTATATAACTACTACAATAGAGGACAGTATCTCTATTGATCACTTACAGTAAGTGTCCCCTTTCCCATGCCTAGTCCTCACATGTTTTCTCTGTGTACTGTTTTGCTTTTTTCAGAAAGTCATACAAAAAG
>PVKC010037081.1:0-13067 GCA_004027635.1 Crocidura indochinensis
AGAGAGAGAGATTATTAAAGGGGCTGGAGCTATAGCACAGTGGGCATGATGTTTGCCTTACACGAGGTTGACCCAGGTTCAATCCCCAGATCCTATATAGTCCCCCAAGCCTGCCAGGAGTAACCCCTAAACACTGCCAAAAATGACCCAAACCCACACCACAAAAAATATATTATTTATAAAGTAAGGGTGATTGAGACTAGGTAGAAAGAGATCATAATGCAATCTAGAAAGTAGGGAGATTTTCCAGACAGTCAACTATCTAATCAGCTAATGTTCATCAATAAGAGAAGATGGGGTATGGGCACGTGTATCTTACATCAGAGTGGGGAGGGGAAGATGGGGAATGCATGAAAACAAAGTTGCTCATCCATGTTTTTTGTTGTTTTGGGGCCACACGCTCAGGGGATACTCCTCACTCTGCACTCAGAAATCACTCCTGGCAGGCTCAGGGTACCATATGGGATGCCAGGGATCAAACCCGGGTTGGTTGTGTGCAAGGCAAATGCCCTATTCGCTGTACTATCACTCTGACCCCTCATCCATGATATTGATGATCCTGGGGAAAGCTGACTAACTTCACAGTATTGACAATGGTCTAACTTCATTGAAGGATTAACTTCAGTGAGGTTTGGCTTTGGCAATTATCTCCCAATTAACTCCTGAAAACAGTAATCTAGATCTATTTTGCCATCACTTACATGAATCCAGACAGTGCCCTTCTTTTAATGTGGTGTGGTAAATCAACACAGACAATCCTGAGCTATAAAGAACAGGGTGTAGATACTGACATTCTAAGTAGCTGACCGAGTTTCCCCAGATCCTGAGTACCCACTAAGTGTGGTCCAAATTCCCATTAAAATCTTTTTGGGAGGATGGGATAATTTAGGCCATATCTGGTGAGATACCTTGAGAAATATATTAAAATGGGCTTTACGTACATGCTTGGGATCAATCCCTGGCACCTCATATAGCTTCCCCCCCCAATACTGTTGGGAGTGATTAACCACTGCAAAATGTGACTCCTCTCCCCCCCAAAAAAGGAGGGACTAGAGTGATAGTATAGTGGATAGGGTGCTTTCTTTACACAGTTGAACCTGGATTCTATTTCAAGCATCCTATGTGGTCCCCTAAGCCTGATAGAAGTGGTCCCTGAACAAAGACTTAAGAGTAAATATTGTGGGGCCAACGAGGTGGCGCTAGAGGTAAGGTGTCCGCCTTGCAAGCGCTAGCCAAGTTCTATCCCCCTGCGTCCCATATGGTCCCCCCAAGCCAGGGGCGATTTCTGAGCGCTTAGCCAGGAGTAACCCCTGAGCATCAAATGGGTGTGGCCCAAAAAACAAGCAAACAAACAAAAAAGAGTAAATATTGAGCACTGCCAAATGTGGCACTGCCCCGCCCCCCAAAAAAGAAAAAAAGGTCTTTCCCAGTAAGGTATCAGCATGTATTCTCTCTCAAAGGACTTGATGTACATGTCTCCTGTTCAGTGGGGCCACCACTATCTACCCTGATGGCGATATATGGCAGGATATTTTTATTTTATATCTAACCATTAACCAAACTGTTAATTCAGAAATGAAAGGTTTATATGCCAGTATGTAACTCCCTCCCCCAACTTTCTGTTGATCTATCCTGGATGGGAGGGGTCTGTTGTTGTTAACAAAGGGATTGTCTGGGGAGGGTGGCAGAGAGATGCAACAGGTAGAGAAGAGAGACAGGTTGGGTGCAGAGAGGCAGGTTAGCTTAGAAGCCATGTGAAATATGCACAAGGTTGTTAGGGTCTTATAAAGCTCCTGAACTTTGACTGTTGTGGGTCATTTCGTCACCATTACCCTGATACCTACAGACCCACCAGGCCAAAGAGGTTGCAGGTGCCGGGCTGGGCCGAGAAAGGCCTCACCATCCATATCCACTCCATGCACCGCTGGGACTTTATAATTAATACAACACCAGTAGGCATAGGATGTCCACCTATTTCAAAATAGGTCAATCCACATCTCTTTCCTCTTTGGAATATTCTGGAATTTTGTAAAAACAATGTTTCTGGAGCCACCAGCATGTAAGCATGTCTGCCTTCTCCATAGACTCATTTTTTTTCTTGAAAGAGATTCGGGACCAGGCGGTGGCGCTGGAGGTAAGGTGCCTGCCTTGCTTGCGCTAGCCTAGGACAGACCACGGTTCGATCCCCCGGTTTCCCATATGGTCCCCCAAGCCAGAAGCGACTTCTGAGCGCATAGTCAGGAGTAACCCTGAGCATCATTGGGTGTGACCCAAAAACCAAAAAAAAAAAAAAAAAAAAAAAAGAGATGCAGGCCAAGATGCTAAAATTAATGGGTACATCAGTCTCACAGCTGGAAACTCTGGGAGCACTTGGAGGTGGGGGGACATGATGAGCCAAGACCCTGCCCTGATAAAGCCTCAGCAGCTACATTCACACCCCACAATCTCCTCCATACAAATGGCTCAACTTCACTGTACTTCCACTGATTCCTGCAGAGAGGCTTAACAACAACAAAGCAGGAATGCCAGTTTTGGGGCAAAATGAACTCTGGGTCTTTTCTTTTTTCTTTTTTTCTTGTTTTGTTTTGTTTTGGGGGCCACACCTGGTGGTGCTCAGGGTTTACTCCTGGCTCTCTGCTCAGAAATCGCTCCTGGCAGGTACAGGACCAAATGGGATGTTGGGATTCAAACCACCATTGTTCCTGGGTCAGCCGCTTGCAAGGCAAACACCCTACCACTATGCTATCTCTCCGGCCTGAATTTTGGCTCTTTTCTGAGGGAGGGCAGGTAGCTCCCTCTGCTCCTTTCTCCTGACTTCTTCTCAGCAGCCACAAACACATTCCACAGCCACCACCATGTCAATTCATAGGTCTTGGAATTCCCAAGCATGTGGCTGCATATTTGGCAGTGTGACACCTCCAAATTTTTCAATACTGACACCCCAGTAAGAACACACCAAACTACATATGAAAGTAGCATAGAAGTCACCTAAGGTCAACAAAAAATAATAACAACCAATTATTAAAAATAATTTAAAATGGGTCCGTAGAGATAGCACAGCGACATTCGCCTTGCAAGCAGCTGATCCAGGACCAAAGGTGACTGGTTTAAATCCCGGTGTCCCATATGGTCCCCCGTGCCTGCCAGGAGCTATTTCTGAGCAGGCAGCCAGGAGTAACCCCTGAGCATTGCCAGGTGTGGCCCAAAAACAAAAACAAACAAAAAAATTTAAATATTAAATTTTAGGGGCTGGAGAGATAGCATGGAGGGAGGGTGTTTGCCTTGCATGCAAAAGTATGGTAGTTCAAATCCCGGCATCCCATATAGTCCCCTGAGCCTGCCAGGAGCAATTTCTGAGCACAGAGCCAGGAGGAACCCCTGAGTGCTGCCAGGTGTGACCCAAAAAAACAAAAAATAAATATTAAATTTTAAATAAATAAAAACCACAACCAATAACACTGAATATTCAACTAGCAACAGATTACTTAGTAAATCTTAGACAATGACATAATAACCTCATTGTGAGATATAACAATTTTTATTTACTAAAGGTTATTTATTTATTTATTTATTTGGGTTTTTTTGTTTGTTTGTTTGTTTTTGTTTTTGGGTCACACCGGCAGCACTCAAAGGTTACTCCTGTCTCTATGCTCAGAAATTCCTCCTGGCAGGTTCGGGGGACCATATGGGATGCCGGGATTCAAATCACCATCCTTCTGCATGCAAGGCATATGCCCTACCTCCATGCTATCTCTCCGGCTCTATCAAAGTTTTTTTTTAAATAATTACATTGCATAAAGTAAATTATTTCATGCCTGTAAGGGAGCAGGCTTGGGGGTGTGTAAATGAGATCAGTAACGTCAGAACCCAAGAAATAGAAGGCTTTAGAAGACACGCTTACATGCTGGTGAGATTGGATCCCAGGTGAGTCAAGTACTCACAAAGAAGATCCACCAGCCACTGTTTATTTCAGTTTATTGTAGGTGGAAAATGAATATTTATATTAGGGGAGAGTAAGGTGTGGTCCCTGTCAGCTAATCAGGTAGGATGTAAGAAGGTTAAAATTAAACAGGAGGGGCCCGGGAGATAGCATGGAGGTAAGGCATTTGCCTTTCATGCAAAAGGTTATCGGTTCAAATCCCGGTGCCCCATATGGTCCCCCGTGCCTGCCAGGAGCAATTTCTGAGCATGGAGCTAGGAGTAACCCCTGAGCACTGCCTGGTGTGACCCAAAAACCAAAAAATAAATAAATAAATAAAATAAAAAAGATTAAACAGGATGTGTATGTTGTGTTTAGGGAAGACAAGTAAGGAAAAGCTGGATGTGTGTTCTGGGTGTTAAAACAGGGGATGTGTGCCTAAGGTGATTAGTGGATGGGAACTGGGAAAAAGGGTTAAAAGGAATGTTAAACTGGTGGTTAACTGGTGGGATTGGTGTCAGAATAAGGATTGCTAAAACTAGGGGCTGGAGCTATAGCACAGCACAAGGGCATTTGCCTTGCATGTGGTCAACCCAGGACCGGCCCTGGTTCAATTCCCGGCATCCCATATGGACTCCCAAGCCTCCCAGGAGCAATTTCTGAGCACAGAGCCAAGAGTAACCCAAACTACTCTATTATGAGGACTTTATAAACCATGGAGTTTAAATAAAGTAATATAAAAATTTTAAGTATTTCTGACCATGTAAGTCCTAAATCTTTCTTGGTGAGTGATTGGGTTGGTGTCATACTCTGCTATACGTGGGTGATGCTCCATACTATGCTCAATCATTCTTAGAGGAATATGCAGTGCTGGAGATCAAACCAGGGTTAGTCACATGCAAGTTAAGTGCTTTGTTTATATTTTGTTTTTGTTTTGGGCCCACACCCTATGACGCTCGGGTTATTCCTGGGTATGCACTCAGAAATTGCTCCTGGCTCGGGGATCATATGGGATCCTGGAGGATCAAACCGAAGTTGTCCTAGGTCAGCGCATGTAAGGCAAACGCCCAGCCACTTGCCCACCACTCTAGCCCCAAGGTAAGTTCTTTAAGCTCTGAACTATCTCTGTCACTAAATCCACTCTCTTGACAGAGAAGCTCTTGACAGAGCTTTCCTGAAGTCCTTATGTCCAATTGCATTCCACTTACTTAGATGATTAAGAAAAAGATGTGAGGCAGGAAGGTGGTGCTAGAGGTAAGGTGCCTGCCTTGCCTGTGCTAGCCTAGGACGGACCTCGGTTCGATCCCCCGGTTTCCCATATGGTCCCCCAAGCCAGGAGCGACTTCTGAGCACATAGCCAGGAGTAACCCCTGAACGTCACTGGGTGTGGCCCAAAAACCAAAAAAAAAAAAAGTTGTGAATGTGTAGATGAAGTGGGTTTTTTTGTTCTTTTTGTTTGTTTGTTGGGTCACATCTGCTAGTGCTCAGTGGTTACTCCTTGCTCTGCACTTAGAAATCACTCCTGGCAGGCTCAGGGAACCATATGGGATGCTGGGAATCGAACCACCCTCCTTCTGCATGCAAGACAAGCACCTTACCTCCATGCTATCTCTCCAGCCTCTCTCCCTTCCCTTTTTATTTAAAAAAATTTTTTTTTATTTAGGGGCTGGAGCGGTGGCACAAACAGTAAGGCATCTACCTTGCCAGCACTAGCCTAGAGAGGGCTGCAGTTCGATTCTCCAGTGTCTCATATGGTCCTCCAAGCCAGAAGCGATTTCTGAACGCATAGCCAGGAGTAACCCCTGGGCATCACCGGGTGTGGTCCAAAACTCAAAAATAATTTTTTTTGTTTTTGTTTTTGGGGCCAACCCATTTGATGCTCAGGGGCTACTCCTGGCTAAGTGCTCAGAAATTGCCCCTGGCTTGGGGGGACCATATGGGACGCCGGGGGATCAAACAGTGGTCTTCCCTTGGCTAGTGCTTGTAAGGCAGACACCTTACCTCTAGTGCCACCTCACTGACCCCAGTTTTTTGTTTTGTTTTGTTTTTGGGTCGAAGTGATGCCTTGCAAGTGGCTGACCTGGGGCAGACCCGAGTTTGATTGCCGGCATCCCATATGATCCCCCATGCCTGCCAGGAGCGATTTCTGAGCACAGAGCTAAGAGTAACCCCTGAGTGTCACCGTGTGAGGCCCCCACAAAAAAAAAATCTAAAAAAAAAAAGAGAAAATGCATCACATAGTTGACATCCCCCCCCCCCTCCACCCACACACACTTTTTTTGGTTTCTGAGCCACATCTGGTGGCATTCAGGTATTAATCCTGTCAGGTTTGGGGGACCATATAGATTGCTAGGAATTGAACCCAGGTCCGTTCCAAATTGGCAGTGTGCAAGGCAAGCCCCTACCACTATGTTTTCACTCCAGCTCCTCCCTCCCCCTTTTCTGGGTGGGTGAAGGCACTCAACTGTGCTCAGGAGTTACTCCAGGTTCTGTGCTCAGTTAATACCCCTGGTGGGGCTAGGAGGACAATATAGGATACTGGATCAAACCCTAGCTGACCAGGTGCAAGACAAGAGTCCTCCCCGTGTACTAGCTCTCTTGATAAATGAATGCATCAAAATATTTAAGAGCCTTGGTTGCTTTGGTTCGAGTTCAAGTTTGAGAGTTCTACATTCCCTCTCCTGTTATCATGCTCTGCCTTACCCTGCATCTATTTGTGAACATATCTGTGGGCACACAGATGCCCTGTATTTGTGCTTATGTTAGCACCCATGAATCTAAGGATAACCAGAGAGATCAGGCCTGTTGTCCAGAAGACAGTCTGTTTGTCCAGAAGAGAGTCTAAGGGCCACTTGTTGGCACAGAAACACAAAGCCTAACTGGTGGGCTGTATAGACACTGTCTCTTCTCTCCACAGACTTCCCTCCCACTCCCTTGTGGAGCCCCATGTCACTCAGAGAGGTGGGCACAAAGTGGCTTCCGGACTTTAATTATGAAAGCTCTTACTGACCCTTCTGAGGCTCCGAGGCTCTCTCACCGTTGGCAGGCTCCTCCTGGAGGTTAATGTGCCTGATCAGGAGCTCGCCCAGCTGAGGTGCCTTCACCACCAGCCTGACACAGCTCACATGGAGCCCCTGTCTGCTCAGCAGTCTCTGGACTTCCATCTGCCCTGCCTTAAGATGGCCCAGCAGAGTGAATCGGGTGCACCGAGGGGGCGTCCCCTGGGGGCTCCAGCCCAGCTCCACCTGGCCCTTCTCCAAAATGTGTTTTCCCTCCAGCACAGTGCCTGTCAACACCTGGACTCGGGTCAGATTGGCAGGTTGGTTCAGAATGATGGTCAGGTGGTTCCCGGCACTCACGTTGTAGGTCCAAAAGAACACCCCTGAAGTATAGACCTCCCAGGGAAAATGAGCATACAGTGCCTTCATGTCAGTGACAATGCGCACAGGGGGCCCTTTGAGCTTCAAGGATCCTCTTTGCAACAGAGCACTGTCAGGTCGAGACCTTTGGCGGTAGAAGAGGAAAGGAGTGCAGATATCAGGGGGTCGTTGGGCCTGGAGGATCCGGAAATGCGGGAGCAGCTGGTCCAGAGGTCTGTCTTTGTTGAAGAGGAGAAGGAAGTGGGCAAGGCGTGGGAGGTCGTGGCTACGGAAGAGCTTGCCAAGGAAGCCCAGATTCGAGAACTCCAGAAATGCCCAGGGCTGAGACTGCAGGGATCTCACCTTCCAGTGAAGGTGGGTAACAAAACTTGGGGCACAGCTGGCATGGTCATCAAGAAGCAGGAAGTAGTCGGAGAGCCCTGTGGCAGCGGTCATCAGGAAAGCATAGTCCATGTTCTGCCTGGCATAGGTTTTCTGGTCCATCTCAGCCTTGTGTGCCCCACTGGAGCTGGTGGCGGGAGTGTGGAGCAATAGCAGCTGCCCTGCCAAGATCTGGGGGCCGAAGAAACCTGAAATTTGGATGATGGCATCTCTGAGCCTGGAGCGTTCGGAGTAAGCCAGGTGGACCAGCACCCTCAGATCTTTCTGCTCAGTCTTAGAAACAGCCTGGAAGAGGGAGATAAGTGTATACAAGAGGCTGTTTCCATCTGAGGGTGGTGCCGATGAGATCCCCACCGTCAGCCATGCTAGTGGAGGACAGAAAAACAAGTGTCAGACCCACTGTGGAGAGAGCTTCCTAGTGTTAGGATGGGCCTTTCCCTCCCCCACCCATTTTTTGCTTTTTGGGTCACACACAGTGACGCTCAGGGGTTACTCCTGACTATGCACTCAGAAATCGCTCCTGGCTTGGGGACCATAAGGGACATCAGGGGATAGAACCTCTGTCTGTCCTAGTTTAGCAGGTGCAAGGCAGATACCCTACCACTTGTGCCACCGCTCTGGCCCCTGGACCTTTCCCCTTAATTTCTCTTCCTCCCATCTCCCATCTCGTCTTTCTTTGGATAGAGATGGGGTTTTCTTGGCGCAGCCTCCAAGCAGTGCTCATGCCCTTGAGGGTCACTTTAAGTGATTCAGACTGGACATCTCATTGCTGGCATCCACTGATGTGGTATTCTAAGACCTGTGGTACCGGGAACCATCAGGGCCACACCTGGCAGTGCTGGGGGGCATGTGGTTGCCAAGTTTGGCACTGGGTTCCTGAACCTGAGCCCAATGCACTTCTCTTTAGTCCCTAGCTGGGATGTTTAGATTCTTACTACTACAATGTGATCAATTAGAGCATATCAGCCTCTTCCAAGCTACTACAATGGTCGGATCTGTATCCTCAAATATAGTTAATAGAATCTCCATTTTAACCCTGCCACCTGGTGACTTTTGGGACACTGGTTTTTAGGGCTCAGTGATGCTACATGAATCTCTGAGTATTCTTTGAAGCAGTTGGTTTTGTTTTGTTTTGTTTTTTAGCATGTGGCTTTAAGTGATCCTAAACTCTGAAAATTGTTATGGGGCTGGGTAAAAGCATACCATACCAAAAGAAGAAGAAGGAGGAGCAGGAGGAGGAGGAGGAGGAGGATCTGGAGGAGGAGGAGGAGGAGGAGAACCATACAATATTGGCACTTGATGCTTCTTTTTTTTCTGTTTGATTTGTTTTGGGGTCACACCAAAACTCAGGAGTTACTCCTGGCAGACTGAGGGATCACATGGAATGCTGGGAATCAAACCTGGGTCATCCCAGATCTGCCAGGTGCAAGGCAAACACCCTGTCACTGTGCTATTGCTCTGGCCCTTGATGACCCCATTTTCTAATGCCAGCACCAGAAGCTCGATGTGTCCCTGGTGATCACGAAGGTTGGCTTGGTTACCCAGTACAACCAGGCTCTAGTAACTCTGCCATGCAGGGTCCAAGCAGCTGAACCTTTAGGTATACCCTGCCAGGCTGAATATCAGTGGGAATGCCCAATGAGCACTTCTTGCATTTCATTGGATGTGAAGGAAGCAGGCACATCTATACATGCCATCAAGATGCCTGTAAGAGGTCATCTATTTAGTTAGTCTTTATCTCAGTGATCAGACCCACTGTTTTATGTAACCTATCATAATTAACCTGTTTTCAAATCTTTATAACTGAGCATAACCAAAAATACAACAGGGATGGGTGTCATGTTACATGCCCTTACATACATAAGGCATGCATTATCAGGAGCTGTGGTCCCAGAAGAGAAAGACTCTTGGCAACTCATGTGGCCATTGAAGCTTGCCAGGAATGATTCCTGAGCATAGAGTCCTGAACACAGTTAGTATGGTTCCGAAGAGAGAGAGAGAGAGAGAGAGAGAGAGAGAGAGAGAGAGAGAGAATCTCTTTCTGTGGATTTGAGAGAGCTGCAAAGAGCTACTGGAAGCCTTCTTTTCTTTCTTTTTTTTTTTTTTTTTTTTTTTTTGGTTTTTGGGTCACACCCGGCAGTGCTCAGGGGTTACTTCTGGCTCCATGCTCAGAAATTGCTCCTGGCAGGCACGGGGGACCATATGGGGCACCAGGATTCGAACCGATGACCTTTTGCATGAAAGGCAAATGCCTTACCTCCATGCTATCTCCCAGGCCCCCGGAAGCCTTCTTTTCTAAGCAGAGATTGCTGTTAATTTCTTATTCTGTAGATAAAGAGCTGTTCTGTATTCACTAGTCACCTTAGCTATGCAACTCTGGGGAGCCTCACCTCATACTTCCCAAAGAAAAGAAAATTCTTTGGCAAATATCCAGTTTGGTTTTTTTCTTTTTTGTTCTTATTTGAGGGGGTGCATATCCTGCAGCGCTTGGGGGTTACTCTGACTCTGCGCTCAGAAATCACTCCTGGTAGGCTCAGAGGACTATATGAGAGGCTGGGGATCAAACCAGGGTGACTATGTGCTAGGCAAATGCCCTACCAATGTGCTATCACTCTGACCTCCAGTTAATTTTCGGTTTTTTTTTTTTTTTGGGTCACACCCGGCAGTGCTCAGGGGTTACTCCTGGCTCCATGCTCAGAAATTGCTCCTGGCAGGCACGGGGGACCATATGGGTCCACCGGGATTCGAACCGATGACCTTTTGCATGAAAGGCAAATGCCTTACCTCCATGCTATCTCCCGGGCCCCACCAGTTAATTTTCTTATGAGAACAGACATGAGGAAAAGCCCTGGCAGCTCTGAACATGCTGGTGACAGTGAGAAAGGTCCCAGTTCCCTGAGCTGCATTCTAGTGCCACGAAACAGGGAGTAGGGAGTTGTACTCTTCCCATACTAGATGTTTTTGAGCCCAGGGAATCTGCCACTCTGAACCACAAACTTGATCTCTGCCACTGCTTTTCTCCCTCTAACAATATCTTGACAGGAGAGAATTCTCTGCCTGGTCTGAAAGTTCCTGGGCACAGCCTTTCTCTCTCTCTCTCTCTCTCTCTCTCTCTCTCTTTTTTTTTTTTTTTTTTTTTTGGTTTTTGGGCCACACCCGGTGATGCTCAGGGGTTACTCCTGGCTATTCACTCAGAAGTCACTCCTGGCAGGCACAGGGGACCACATGGGGAACCAGGGGATCGAACCACGGTCCGTCCTAGGTTAGCACAGGCACCTTATCTCCAGCGCCACCGCCCAGCCCCAGCCTTTCTCTCTTTCCCTCTTTCCCTCTCATGCCCTTCCCTTGCTGTGTTCTCAGTTCCCTGAGAAGTGTAACCCTCCTGGGCACTCACTCTTCTTTCTCTGCTGTGTTGGTCTCAGGTATTGGAAGGTGAGGCTCTCCCAGTTTACTAGTGGATTCTGATTCTTCCTTTTAAGACAGTCCTGCAGCAATAAAGGGAAGCCTGCTCATGCTATCTTGAAAAGCACATTTTGCCCCTTTTCTAGAGAAGAGATAGATGGACTCTGTCCCCAGGGTAACCCCAACAGGTTACCAGGACATGACCAGGATATGTGCCCACCCCAGAACTTCCAGGGCTCAGGCCACCTTTTCTCCCTCCCATCTAGAAGGCACTGAAGCTTTCTTAGCGACAACAGGGGCTAACCCCAACTCCTCTGGGGATTGCCTGCTTTTAGGGCCTTTTGAGAAGCTATGCACACCAGTCCCAACTCTGTCCTTGAGTCCCCAGCTAGGAAGAAGGGCTCCTACTTGGTCATTGATTCTCCAGCATTGGTCCTCCAGGTCATCTTCACCTTCTCTAGAGAGACTCAGCATGACCAGCAGCCACAGGAAGGCAACACCCACTGAGGTCAGGAAGCATTTTTTGACCGACCACCTAGAGCACCTCATGATCTGGCAGACCGAGTTCTGCAGGAACAAGCACAGGTATAGCTGGGGCTCACCCCTCTCTAACTGCAGCCACTTCCCCGCTCTGCTCTGTGGCTGGATGCAGCCTCTCATGTGTGCCCATCCCCAGAAGGTACTTCCTAGAGTGGGAAGTGTCTTTCCTCACCCACCCCTGCCTTCAGGCGGGAAGGGCAGCCACATTGAGGTCTTGCAGGGTTCTCTGTGCTAACCAGCCTCAGCTCAAACTGGGTGGAGCCTTCAGATGAGCAAATACTATACACAGGCTCTACCCATCCTGGCTACTAAATCAAAACTCTGAGACATAAAAAGTTTAAATGGGAAAGCTGGAGAGATAGCATGGGGGTAGGGTGTTTGCCTTGCATGCAGAAGGACGGTGGTTCGAATCCCGGCATCCCATATAGTCCCCCGAGCCTGCCGGGAGTGATATCTGAGTGTAGAGCCAGGAGGAACCCCTCGGCCGGGTGTGACCCAAAAACCGAAAAAAAAATTGTGGAAGGATTGAACCAGGGGTCTTACACATACAAGAAAAGTAATCTACAACCGAGCTGTTTCACAGGCCTCCCCTTTTATTCTTTCTTTCCTTTTTTTCTTTTTTGCTCTTTGAACCCGATGGTGTTCAGAGGCTACTCCTGGCTATACACTTAGAAATCACTCCTGGCAGGCTCAGTGGACCACATGGGATGCCACAAAGGCAGCATGCAAGGCAAACACCCTACAGCTGTGCTATCATTCCAGCCCATCCTTTTTTCATTTATTTTTATTTGATTATTTTTGGTTTGGTGGCCATACCCAGTGATGCTTAGGGGTTACTTCCTAGCTCTTCGGCTTAGGAATCACTCCTGGAGAGCCCAGGGGAACTATTTAGGATGCAAGGCAAACTGCCATACTCCCTGTATGTTGGTTTACAACTTAGATCATCCCTGGTTTCTTTGTATCTATTTGTTTACAACTTGGTTTAGCCAAAACAGAGATTTTCCTACTTGGCATGTATCAAGCAAACCTGGGCAGGAGTGGCTCTGGATAGGCCTCCTGTCCTTAATCCCCTGCCCAGAGGATGGTGGTCCCTGTACTCAGTAAATTTGTATTCTGGCAGGCAGCTCTCTTTTGCCTTGACTAGACTGATTGTTACTTGGCCATGTATACAGGTATTTCATTGTCAGTTTTGTTTGGATTATTTCCTGTGTACATCTTGGTTCCACTCAAAACAAAGAGCTGTACCTTTGCTCTCATCCCCTTTTATTTTTTAAAAGTCACGGGGCCCGGCAGTGGTGCTGGAGGTAAGGTGCCTGCCTTGCCTGCGCTAGCCTAGGATGGGCCGCAGTTCGATCCCCCAGTTTCCCATATGGTCCCCCAAGCCAGGAGCATAGCCAGGAGTAACCCCTGAGCGGAAAAAAAAAAAAAGTCACGAACACAGGATC
>PVKC010037082.1:0-13073 GCA_004027635.1 Crocidura indochinensis
TTTTTGGTTTTTGGGCCACACCCAGTGACGTTCAGGGGTTACTCCTGGCTATGCGCTCATAAGTCGCTCCTGGCTTGGGGGACCGGGTGGAACACCGGGGGATCGAATCGTGGTCCATCCAAGGTTAGCGCAGGCAAGGCAGGCACCTTACCTCTAGCGCCACCGCCTGTCTCTGGTCCACAAACTTTTTAAACAGGGGCCCAGTTCACTGTCCCTCAGACCATTGGAGGGCTAGACTATAGTAAAAACAAAAATTACCAACAAATTCCTATGCACACTGCATACGTCTTATTTTTATATGAAGAAACAAAACGGGAACAAATACAATATGTGGCCCGCGGGCCATAGTTTGAGGACCACTGTGTTAAATGAAGTAAGCCAGAAAATAAAGGACAAACACAGAATGATAGCACTATTCTGAAGTACCTAAAATATATACACCATATGTACATGTACTACTCCATGAACAAATACAATGGTTTAACAGGGTAGAAACTTCAAATACTGTAACTATCAACATTACTGTGAAGCAGTGTCCAAAGCAAGTGGCAGAGGAAAAACACAAAACCTCGACTACACAACATACCATAAAGAAACGAGCACAGCAGAAAAAAACAGTGTAGAGAGAACAGGTATGTAATCAGCCTTTTACTACAAAGGCCCATAATAATGTCTTAGGGATTTTACACAGAATTACAGGTAAAGAATATGATGGGAAGTCAGTGACTCTAGAAGAAGCATTTCATAACAATATGTTTTAATGCCTTAATCTAACTCTGTATTTCAAATAACCTCTCATCTTTTCTGTCCAGGGGTTCTTGGATACAAAGGGCGAACAACCAAGGTTGACATCTCGGTGCCCAGTCACACTAGATATCATACTCAGTTTGCATTATGAAAATGTCTTGATAAAACACTTTAAAATACCCTTTATTAGGACCAGAAACATATGATCAGCCAGACCACTGAAGCAAGCAACTGTCACCCATAGACTTATACTATGGAGCTTACTCATCGAACATGTTAAAGCAAACTAACATTCCCTTACTCTTTTCTTCTTCTCACTACTTCTTTCTTTCTCCCTTATCTTCTTTTACCTTTTCCTCATTATCATCAATTCAATCTATGTCAAATAAAAACTGTTACTTCCTCTTTAGGAAAGGAAATTCGATACGTAAGGTGCTGTGGACAATACTACATAGGGTAACCACCTAGATAGATAGACCTCACTAACACGTTGCTTAGTACTGGAGATGCAAAATCTATGTGTATCCAAAATTGCTCCAGTCATCACCTAAGCCTGAAACTCTCATTCATGGAGTCCCAGCCCCATCACTAACAAAATCCCTAGAACTGAGAAAACCTCCCAACTTCGATACACCAGCCCAATCTCTCTGAGTTGATTTATTATTTTACCTTACTTGTACTATATTTGCCTGTTTTTCTGTTCTCTTATTTTTTGTTCTCCTCTTTTTCTTTCTTTTTTTAAATTTTTTTAATTATGAGAACAATGATGTAGAGAGGACAAGGTAAAGATACAGTGGAAGGAGATATCGCCCATAAACAGGGTTCTCAGAAGAAATCCCCTTGCTAACGCCCAAATACTGAACTTACAGTCAAAGAATGTTAAGAAAAATAAGACAGAACCCATGTAAATTACTTTGTCCACAAGTCCTCAGATTGTAGTACATTATAACATTTCTTGGCAGTACACAAAGCAATCTAAAGTCATGAACTTTATTTGACCCCTTATACATTGAAGGCATAGTATTTTTATATTTTCATGTACATGCATATTAGTTTAAGTTAACATCAAAATTTTAAGAGGTTTATTTTTAAGGGATATAGTCAAAAAGAGCACGGTGAAATTGGTGTTAGAGTGGCAATTATTGTTTGCATAGGCCCACCAAAATATGTGGGACATGGAAAGGAAAAGCCTTGGTCTAAATACAAGGAGACCCTACCCCTGAAGTTTCCTGGCATAAGACCAACTCTAGACTCCAGGCAATCTAGTTTCTTCAATCCAAGTCATTGTCTGTAATGCCAATACAGTTTTATTTTTCACGCAGTCTCTATTGTTGGTTGGCATCAGGTTTCTGTATGGCAGATCCTGGAGTCTGCACATCCTATATGAAGTCAATCTGGTGTGGAGCATCCTCTAGTTTCACCTCACAATTAAGGGGCAATACAGAAAGCCCTGTCCAGTGAACAGGTCATTGTTGTTGTTGAGTCTTCTCAGTGTTAAGGGAAGTCTCCTTTGAGTAGGTCCATGTCAGAGCAGTGTAGGTTCTTCCATGGTAGATGATTGCCTCCAGGTGTTGTTATAGACAACCTTGGATGTTTCATAGATGTCTTCCCAAGATCAGGGGCGAATGGAGAATGCCCATTCTTCTGATGCCTGTGCCAGGTCTTTATGTCAATGTTCAGGGTGTAAGGTCCCATTGCACTACAAGATTTGTGTGTTCCCATCTCTATTAGATAAGAACTTATTTGTATATAGAGTATTGTACCGTTTTAATGTGTCTATGCAAACAAAAAATAAAGCCACGTGGCGTTATCAGAGTATATGGGGTCGTAAGAACATGTCCAACAATACCCATGACTTGGTTCAAACATAAGTATTAAACTGAGGGACTCTTCCACCAAGTTCGCTATTGAATAGCTCACAAAGAGAAGAAAAGATAAAAATAAAGGGGGGGATAGTTACTGCATAAGAAAATATTAGGCAAGAGTTATAGCTGTCAAAGAAAACACACATAGAGTGTTGAAACAACATACGTGTCCTTCTTATGTCTTTTAAAATAGTTGCGGGTGTTAACTCTAGGCACCACTTTGGTCTGTGACTTAGAATTCTACAATACTTAAGTAAAAAAAAGGATAAATGTGGAGTAATGATGATAGGGGATGAGAAAGTTAAAGAAAAAATGATCTTTTTGTTAGGGGTGTGCAAAAGGGCAAAGTATAAAATGGATATTCTACAAATATAAAAACATAATTCGATCATAGGGAGTACTATTGATGTATATTGTGTGCCCCTGCACGGTTTTGAAAATATAGACTGGTAAAAAAAATACCATGACTGCTTCAAGAAGCTGAGAGAACGGAAGTTCAGAGCCCCACCCAGACCCACCATAAGGAGCAGAGCAGGGAATGGGGAAAAAGCTGGGGTCCACCCCTATGCTGCTAGGACCTCCCCTCCTCTTTTTCTTAAACTATACTTCAGCTAACTATTGTATGTTTCTATGTGGGCATGAGCACATAGAGATAGTTCTCCTCCATGAGATCCAAACCTAAATTGTAAACAACCCATGCCTATAGGGTATATAGCCCCTCCCATGTACTATTCCTATTCCCTCAACCTCCTTTACAAATCCGACTATCCCTTCACCTCCCAATCCCAACCCGATTTTTTTAAACTTTATGTTTTTTATTTAAACATTTTGATTACATATATGATTCTGATTAGGTTTCAGTCATGTGAAGAACACCCCCTTCACCAGTGCAACATTCCCACCACCAATGTCCCATGTCTCCCTCCCTCCCACCCCACCCAAACCTGTACTACAGACAGGTTTTCCAGTTCTCTCATTCATTCACATGATTATGGTAGTTTTCTGTGTATTTATTTTTGTAGCTGCACTCACCACTCTTTGTGGTGAGCCATGGAGTGATCCCCTCTCATTGTTTCTGATGATTGTTGCAAAAATGATTTTTTTTAAACCCATAGATGAGTGAGACTATTCTGCTATTCTCTCTCCCTCCCTCTGACTTATTTCACTCAGCATGGTATATTCCACGTACATCCATGTATAGGAAAACTTCATGACTTCATCTCTCCTGACGGCTGCATAATATTCCATTGTGTATATGTACCACAGTTTCTTTAGCCATTCATATGTTAAAGGGCATCTTGGTTGTTTTCAGAGCCTGGCTATTGTGAATAGTGCTGCAATAAATATAGGTGTGAGGAAGGGGTTTTTCTATTGAATTTTTGTGCTCTTAGGGTATATCCTTAGGAGTGGAATAGCTGGGTCAAATGGGAGCTCAATTTCCATATTTTGAGGAACCTCCATATTGCTTTCCATAGAGGTTGGACTAGACAGCATTCCCACCAGCAGTGGATAAGAGTTCCTTTCTCTCCACATCCCGCCAGCACTGATTATTCTCATTCTTTGTGATGTGGGCCAATCTCTGTGGTGTGAGGTGGTATCTCATCATTGTTTTGATTTGCATCTCCCTGATGATTGGTGACGAGGAGCATTTTTTCATGTGCCTTTTGGCCATTTGTATTTATTTTTTATCAAAGTGTCTGTTCATTTCTTCTCCCCATTTTTGATGGGATTAGATTTTTTTTTTCTTGTAAAGTTCTGTCAGTGCCCTGTATATTTTGGATATTAGCCCCTTATCTGATGGATTTTGGGTGAATAGGTTCTCCCACTCAGTGGGTGACTCTTGTATCCTGGGCACTATTTCTTTTGAGGTGCAGAAGCTTCTCAGTTTAATGTATTCCCATCTGTTGATCTCTGCTTCCACTTGTTTGGAAAGTATAGTTTCCTCCTTGAAGATGCCTTTTGTCTCAATGTCATGGAGTGTTTTATCGACATGTTGTTCTATGTACCTTATGGTATCAGGTCGGATATTGAGGTCTTTAATCCATTTGGATTTTACCTTCGTGCATGTTGTTAACTGGAGTCTATGTTCGCTTTTTTGTAAGTGGCGAATCAGTTCTGCCAGCACCACTTGTTGAAGAGGTTTTTCCTGCTCCACTTAGGATTTCTTGCTCCTTTGTCAAAAATTAGGTACTTGTATGTCTGGGGGACAATGTCTGAGAATTCAAGTCTATTCCACTGATCTGAAGGTCTGTCTTTTATTCCAATACCATGCTGTTTTCATAACTATTACTTTGTAGTAGAGTTTAAAGTTGGGGAAAGTAATGCCTCCCATTTTCCTTTTCCCTAGGAGTGCTTTAGCTATTCTAGGGTGTTTATTGTTCCAGATGAACTTCACAAGTGCTTGATCCACTTCTTTGAAGAATGTCATTGGTATTTTTAAGGGGATCGCATTAATTCTGTATAATGCTTTGGGGAGAATTGCCATTTTAATTATGTTAATCCTGCCAATCCATGGGCAGGATATGTGTTTCCATTTCCGTGTGTCCTCTCTTATTTCTTGGAGGAGGGCTTTATAGTTTTCTTTGTATAGGTCCTTCACATCTTTGGTCAAGTTGACTCCAAGATATTTGAGTTTGTGTGGTGCTATTGTGAATGGGATTTCCTTCTTGATTTCCTTCTATTTCCTATCATTATTGTTGTATAAGAAGGCCATTGATTTCTGTGTGTTAATTTTGTAGCCTGCCACCTTGCTATAGGAGTCTATTGTTTCTAGAAGCTTTTTGGTAGAATCTTTAGGGTATTCTAGGTAGAGTATCATGTCATCTGCAAACAATGAGAGTTTGACTTCTTCTTTTCCTATCTGGATTCCCTTGATATCCTTTTCTTGCCTGATCGCTATGGCAAGAACTTCCAGTACTATGTTGAAGAGGAGTGGTGAGAGCGGACAGCCTTGTCTTGTCCCAGAATTTAGAGGGAAGGCTTTTAGTTTTTCTCCATTAAGGATGATATTTGCCATTGGCTGGTGGTAGATGGCTTCAACTAGATTGAGGAAGGTTCCTTCCATTCCCATCTTGCTGAGAGTTTTGATTAAGAATGGGTGTTGGATCTTATCAAATGCTTTTTCTGCATCTATTGATATGATCATGTGATTTTTATTTTTCTTCTTGTTGACGTTGTGTATGATGTTGATAGATTTATGGATGTTAAACCATCCTTGTATTCCTGGAATGAAACCTACTTGATCATAGTGTATGATCTCCTTGATGATGCATTGGATCCTATTTGCCAGGATTTTGTTGAAGATCTATACATCTGCATTCATCAGGGATATTAGTCTGTACGTTTCTTTTTTGGCAGCATCTCTGGAACAACTTGGCTAGGATTGGTAATACTCCTCTTGAAAGGTTTGAAAGAATTCATTAGGAAATCCATCTGGGCCTGGGCTTTTCTTTTTGGGCAGATGTTTGATTACACCTTCAATTTCCTCAGTGGTGATGGGGGAGTTTAGATATTCTACCTCCTCCTTATTTAAGTGTGGAAGGTTATATGTGTCCAAGAATTTTTCCATTACTTCCAGGTTCTCATGTTTAGTAGCATAAAGTTTCTCAAAGTAGTCTCTGATTACCCTTTGGATCTCTACAGTATCTGTTGTGATCTCCCCCTTTTCATTTCTAATACGGGTTATCAGATTTCTCTCTCTCTCTCTTTCTTTGTGAGTTTTGCCAATGGCCTATCAATCTTGTTTATTTTTCAAAGAACCAACTTCTGCTTTCGTTGATCTTTCGAATTGCTCTTCGGTTTTCCACTTCATTGAGTTCTGCTTTCAGCTTTGTTATTTCCTTCTGTCTCCCTATTTTTGGTTCCTTTTGTTGGTCATTTTCTAATTTTTTGAGCTGTGTCATTAGGTTATTAAGGTATGCCCCTTCTTCCTTCCTGATGTGTGCTTGTAGAGCTATAAATTTTCCTCTCAGGACCGCTTTTGCTGTGTCCCATAGATTCTGGGCAGTTGTGTCTTCATTATCATTTGTTTCCAGGAAAGTTTGATTTCCTTTTTGATTTCATCTCTGACCCACTGGTTGTTCAGTAGCAGGGTGTTTGATTTCCAGTTGCTAATGTTTTTCTTCTGTGTGGCTTTGTAGTTCACATCTAATTTCAGAGCCTTGTGGTCGGCAAAGGTAGCTTGCAAGATTTCTATCCTCTTGATTTTATGGAGGTATGTTTTATGTGTCAGCATGTAGTCTATCCTGGAGAATGTACATTGGAGAAGAATGTGTATCCAGGTCCTATATACATCTACTAGTCCTCTTTCTTCCATTTCTCTTTTCAGGACTAATATGTTTTTGTTGGGTTTCAGTCTGGTTGACCTATCAAGTGTTGATAGGGCCATGTTGAGGTCTCCCATAATTATTGTGTTATTATTGATTTCTTCTTTCAGATTTGTCAGTAACTGTGTTAGATAATTTGCTGGTCTCTCATTGGGTGCATAGATGTTTAATAGTCTGATTTCTTCCTGTTGCACATATCCCTTGATTAGAGCATAGTGTCCATCTTTGTCCCTTACCACTTTTCTGAGTATAAAGTTGGTGTCATCAGATATTAATATGGCCACCCCAGCTTTTTTGAGGGTATTGTTTGCTTGGATGATTTTCCTCCAGCCTTTGATTTTGAGTCTATGTTTGTTCTGATTATTCAGATGTGTTTCTTGTAGGCAGCAGAAGGTTGGATTCATGTTTTTGATCCACTTTGCCACTCTGTGTCTTTTAATTGATGAGTTTAGCCCATTAACATTGAGGGAGATGATTGTCATAGGATTTAATGTCATCTTTGTAGATAAGTTTGTTATGCTTGTTGGTCTCTCTTTTTTTTTGTTTTTGTTTTTGGGCCACATCCAGTGACGCTCAGGGTTTACTCCTGGCTATGTCCTCAGAAGTCGCCCCTGGCCTGGGGGACCATATGGGGCACCGGGGATCGAACCACGGTCCGTCCAAGGCTAGCTCGGTAAGGCAGGCACCTTACCTCCAGCGCCACCGCCCGGCCCCTTGTTGGTCTCTCTTGTCTTAGAGTAGACCTGTCAGTTTTTCCATTAAGGCTGGGTTATCATCTGTGAAGTTTTTAAGCTGTTGTTTATCCATGAAGCTATGTATTTTTCCTTCATACCTGAACGTGAGTCGGGCTGGGTGCAGTATTCTTGGTGAGGCATTCATTTCTTTCAGTCTTGTCACAATATCCCACCACTGTCTTCTGACCTTGAGAGTTTCTTATGACATGTCTGCTGTAAGTCTTAGGTATGCTCCTTTGAATGTAATTTCCCTTTTTGATCTTGCTGCATTCAGTATCCTATCTCTATCTGTGGGATTTGTCATTGTAACGATGATGTGTCTGGGAGTGCTTTTCTTTGGGTCTCATTTGGCTGGTACTCTTTGAGTATGCAGGATTTGATTGCATGTAGTCATTAACTCTGGTAGTATCTCTTTGATGATGTCTTTGAGAGTTGAATCTTCCTGGTGATCTTCTACTTGGGTCTCTGGGACTCCAATGATTCTTATGTTGTTTCTTTTGGGTTTATCAAATACTTCTATTCTCATCTGTTCACATTCCTTGAGTACTTTTTCCATAGCCTGCTTGTTTGTCCTAAGGTTCTTTTCCCATTTCTTCTGCTGTGTTGAGTTTTTCTGCATCTCATCTTCCAGTAGTCAAATACTCTCCTCAGCTGCTCTTACCCTGCTGTTGAGGGCATCCACTGAGGTTTTCAGTTGAGTTACTGTGTTTTTCAGGCCTGCTATTTCAATTTGAAGTGTTCTGAGTTCTGTCTTTGTGTTCTGTTCAGATCGATCTATGCTTTCTTGGAGTTTTACAAACATATTCCATATTTCTATTTTAAGTTCCTTATCTGAGAGGTCAAGCAGAGGGTTGTGATTTTTTTTTTGTGGTTTTTGGGTCACACCCGGCAGTGCTCAGGGGTCACTCCTGACTCCATGCTCAGAAATTGCTCCTGGCAGGCACGAGGGACCATATGGGACACTGGGATTCGAACTGATGACCTTTTTGCATGAAAGGCAAACGCCTTACCTCCATGCTATCTCCCAGGCCGGGTTGTGATTTTTAAGGTCGTCCAAGCCATCATCTTCATTCTCGGTGCCTAGTGTTTGCCTACGAGCTTTCCGCATTGTCACTCTAATAGTGTGGTTTTTCCTGCGTGTTGTGATGGGGTTTATTGGTTAGAAAGAGTGCGCGGTCATGAAGCGAAGTGGAGCAGCCGCGCTCTTATGAGCAAAGAGAGAAGCACAGGAAGAAAGCCCCCTCAGTCTACAGTTTTCTCAGCAGAGCGCCCTGATTTCCCACTTTATTAAAACTCTTTACCCTCAGCTCTTAATCAGTTAGGCATCAAGACTGACCTCCTTCCCCAATAAGCCATTAACCAAGAAAGCTCCCTCAGTCCACAGTTTTCTCAGCAGAGCGCCCTGATTTCCCACTTTATTAAAACTCTTTACCCTCAGCTCTTAATCAATTAGGCATCAAGACTGACCTCCTTCCCCAATAAGCCATTACCCAGTGCTACAAGTGGCTTCTGTCTTGCAGCACCAGTGGGATTTCGATGAATTCACTTCAGGGAGAGTGGATTGTCCATGCCCGCATACGAAAAAATATGAAATAAATGAAACCACACAGAGTTTGTGGGAGTCAAGACGTCTTAATGCAGAAGTGCAACAAGTTTATTTTCCAAACAAAGGTTTTTTATAGGGATAAGCCAGTCACAGGTGTGAGAAGGATGTTTACCATAACAAGGCAAAAGGAAAGGTAACACTCAGGACAGTTTTTAGCAAACAATCTCAAATGCAAAACATAGGTTAGGAGGAAGTAGGAAGTATCTAGAAACTTGATCTTCACCAGGCTGGGTTCTATTGTTTATGAGGTCAAGCACAGGAAGAAACCAAATCTCCTAATATGTGTTTTCCTATTTTCTGAGCAGAGTCAATTTCACCCTTGTTACCAGAAACTTCAGTTGCAAGGACATATTTGAAAAAGAGAAAAACATTGTCTTTGCTTTTAGGTTTATATATTTCCATAAAAGTTTTTTTTTTTTTTTTAGTAATCTTTGGTGCTGGAGTTTCTGAGCCAAATTATTTGATAGAGGCCACAATTTTGCCTGAGATAATGCCAAGCATCTCTTCGGAAATTCCTCAACCATCCATGCAGGGGAAAAAGGAGACCACAGCAGGCCTTTTGAGGAACCCCGTGGGGGATATTACAGTTCTCCCCAGCAGGAAAATCTAAGGATACCTCTGATGGGCTGAATTCCCCTAAAGGTTTATGATGTCGTGGCAACCCAGCACCCAAGCGAAGGGACACCCACTCAGTCCCATACCTGTCCCAAACAAGAAACTACAAACAATAACCTTGCTGACTCATGCAGTGTGGCCCTCCTTCTCACCTCTCCCTAATGTGAACTGTTGTTTGATATTGGATTCAACTCCAAAAGGATCCCCACAGCAAGAACTCTACCCAAGACCTCTCTGCAGAAAAACTTTTCTCAATCTCAAGAAGATCAGTGTATGTGATAAAAATGCACCCTGAATCCCACATCCCACAAGAAAATCTTTTTTTTTTGGGCTTTTTTTGGGGGGGTCACACCCGGCACTGCTCAGGGGTTACTCCTGGCTCCATGCTCAGAAATTGCTCCTGGCAGGCACGGGGGACCATATGGGGCACCGGGATTCGAACCGATGACCTTTTGCATGAAAGGCAAATGCCTTACCTCCATGCTATCTCCCGGCCCCCCCAAAAGAAAATCTTTAAAGACAATGGTGAAGCCTATACTTCCTTCATAAGCTTAAGACCTATGTCATACAATCTCTTAACCTGCTTTATCCCAAATGTAAGGTAGTCTCCTGCATCACTTTGTTCCTATAATTACTTTTTAAAATTCATTTTAAAAATTCTTTTTTCTTTATATATATATATATGTGAGTATATATATTTTTATTTTTTGTCTTGTTTCTGTTTTCTTCTCTTCCCACCCCCAAATGCACCAGCAATATAATGTAGTACTATTTCTTCCTGCAAAGGCATACTAAAGAAAGGGGAAATTTTATGTATAAGAACTAGGGATAAGAACTCATACTTTTTTACAATACAGGAGTAGCTCCCACCTTGAGCATATGTCATGTGGACCCCAACTTAGATTCTAGGTAATTAGACAGTGACCATCCAACATTGAACCCTGGATCACAGACATAGAAATGACAGTTCTCCACAACAGCTCCAGGAACCAACCCCCTCTGGGACATCCTTAATATTGCTCTGGCACTAACATGTGCCAGTTTTGATATGATATCCTGACAATGAGGAAATGGCAACAACTTGATCTAAGTGCAGGCTGTCTTACTTCATCTAATGATAAGACAAAATCAGAAGACTTGTCATTCTTTGATCTGTGCAAAAGTCAAGATCACTTTCTACAGATGACTGTGAAAACCATGACTGGTCAGAACGCATCCTGGGACCAATAAAAAAAGCCCTAGTCTAGGCTTTGGCCTAAGATCTATACAACAACCAAGATCTCTAATTCCAGAGGTCTGACTGAGATAACTGCAACTGAAACATAATGAAAGATTCTAGCCCAGGCTTTATCATAGGATAAGGGCAATGACCAAGACCACCAACTACAGAAGACTGATTAAAACAACAGTGATAGAACAGAACTTATAGAACCATAAAGAATGACTTCTTCATAAGCTCATAAGTATTTGCCTGTGCAGATACCAAGATCTCTAGATACAGAGGTCTGATTTTATCACCAATGATGGAGCAGATGTCTTCCATACACCACAAAAGGACCTAGGGAAGAGTAAATGAACATGCAAGGAGTCTTTAGTTATTTCCATGACAGTATATTTCAAGGGCAGAGGAACCCTGCATCTCTTAGGTCAAGGGAATTCCCTCTCTTATTTACTGTGCCTTTGTGGAAAAGAAAAAAAAAGGCATCACAAAATATTTGTTATTTGCTTATTTATATTTTTGGTTTTTGGATTTGTTATTGTTGTTGTTTTCATATTTTTTGTTCTCTGTTTTGTTTTTACTTCAGGATCATGGCTATTATGTGGTGCTTGTCTTTAATGCAGTAGTGCTCATTGGATTTTTGTTTGATTTTTCTTTTTGTATTGTTGTAGTGTTTCTCTTCCTTTTTCCCTTTCTTCACTCAAACTGATGTTGAGATCCTCTGAGGACTCCGCCCATTTTTGGCTTATTTGATTTTTACCCCATTTTATTGCTTTTCTTCTCTTCAAATAGAACCACAAAACTTGAACCATCTTGCTCTGCCTCTCAAATTGAGGGGGAAATAATGGAGGGTACCAAGACCAAACAGTTGTATGATCATTAAGTAGTAATAAAACTAAGTAGTTTTATTAGACACCAAATCCAAAACCAATGACAAAAGAATCGATACTCAATTTACAACAAACTAGACATAGAGGGGACCACTTATACTAGCAGTCCGGGGGGTAATGGAGGAGGATGTGGGATGCAAGCTGGGAATGGGGGTGGAGGGAGGACAACTTTGGTGATAATTCCCTGATTCAATGTTAATATGTACCTAAAATATTACTGTGAAAGATATGTCATACACTTTGGTCAAATAAAAATTATTGGAGCCGCAGGCTGGGTCTACCCATGCAGACGGCCTGCTCTCTAACTTGGGTGCGCTGGGGGCCTTGATAGGCTCCTAGCTGTCCCCTCTTCGGCCCCCAGCCTCCAGGCCTTCTGGGGTGGCAGCCCAGGCGGCCAGACCAGGTGGGTGTTGGGGGAGGTGTCCCCTCCTAGATGGGGTCCCAAGTTTTCCCTGCCCTTCCCCTAGCTCTGGGGTGGTAAGGGCGTAGGGTGTGGGCCGGGCGGATCCTGTCTTCTGGCTCTCTATCTATCCTGTCTTGAGCCACAGGCTGGGCCTACCCATGCGGACGGCCTACTCTCTAATTTGGGTGCGCTGGTGCCTTGATAGGCTCCTAGCTGTCCCCTCTTCGGCCCCCGGCCCCAGGCCATTGCGTGTACTGCATATATTAAGAATATTCCCAATCCTTATGTTATTATTTGTTTATCCAGAATGTCTATTTGTATTCTGCCCCTTCCCTCTACCCTATAAAGCTTATTTTTTACTCTTTTACTCTTACCCTCCCAAACGCCACTGCCCACATTACTCTTTTTAACTTCAGTCCTTCACAATCCTAATCATAGACCAATACTATGCATTGTGTTTAACAACCCCAAACTATTTCAAAAGACATACAATGGACACGTATTTCTTTCAAATATTCTATGTGTTTTTTCTTTGACATCTGTAAATCTTACTAAATATTCTCTTGACAGAGATGGTTCTAACCACTTTTTTCCTTCTCTTTATGAGTTGTTCTATGAGCAATTCTCGTGATAGAGTCCCCCAGTTAATGCTTTTGATTGAACCATGTC
>PVKC010037083.1:0-13088 GCA_004027635.1 Crocidura indochinensis
GCAAATTTGGAGATCAGAATGACCCCACCGGTCTGCAAGCCACTGTTCTTTTTCTCCCTTACAACACGCACGGATCCCGAGTAGGCCCTTTGAGGTCCTGGTACCCAGACCCTGGGAAGCCCCGAGTTAGCGCAGTAAGCCGTGAGCGGTGCTGGGCAGAGAGAGCCAGGCTCGGTGCATCCTCGCCGCCTAAGCGCCAACCCTGGCAGACGCCTGGCCTGACTCCGGTGCCAGCGGCACTTGCGCGCGCCGGGCCGAACAGCTCCGTCGACTCGGATGGGGGGACCCGGGGTGCTGAGAGCAGCTGGGAGTGGTAGAAATGCGAGGCTCCCCAGCACTCTTGGAGCCCGAGCCCCTTAGGGATTCTCCAAGGGGTTCTACGACTTCAGTCGAATTTGGTCAAGGGAGAGACATTCATTTAGTTTGATTGTTTCTTTTTTAAGTTATATTCCAGCATGATCTCTGCAGCGAGTGATTTATGACCAAGAAGTCGCCACGCATTTCTTGAACTATCTATCTGAAGGTGCGAGGGGTACGGAAACAAAAGGGAGGTAATTTGAAGGCTTTTCATTTACTAAATGCCTTAATTTTAAGCAAACACTTGGGGGTAGAGGAGGCGCTCCAACGTGCTGTAATTCCAAAGACAATTTTCCCTGGTTTTAATTTGATTTGCATTTTTTCAACTTTGATAACATTCAATTTCATGGCTGAATACACATGTAAACATTGTTAGGTAGGATATTTCGCCCCCTTGCACCAAACAGAATGTCGCCTGTCCCAGGGTGCCAAGAGAGGTTACACCCTGTGTCTTGATATGATTTGCAGTTTCCTCCTACATTTTTCTAATCTAGCACGACTCTGCCTGGAATCCAAAGGTGGGGAACAATTACAAAATAGCTAAAGCTAAAGTAATTTCCAAGTGCGGACAGACCTGGAAAGGCAAAATTCTTCTACACAAAATAATCAATTTTGTTTTCACCAGAAACCTCTGGTGATATATTTTAAACCGTGAAAATGATCCATATATCACCCTCCCGAAATGTTTCAGTGTAAATTTCATGCCTAGAAAGACAAACACTGAGCAAAATAAATAAGTTTTGTAAGGTGCACTAATGAGTCATTTTATCGAACATAAAATTTAGTGAAAATCGGAAATGAAACTGGGTAATTAATTAGCTTTAGTCATATGAAAGCTGACATTTAAAAAAAATAGCACAGTCAGTAACAATACAGAGAGGATGGTCTGAGAATGGCCTCCCCAAGGATTGGAACTGGAAAGATGGCGATTCATTTTTTTTTTCTTTCGGATAGATCCAGTCTGTACATTGTGCAAAGAAATACTATAGTCCTATCAAAAACTCAGATAGTTTAGCTCACAATTAATATATTAAAACCCCACAAGCTTTTCATATTTCTTCACAAAATTGTACAGTGAAAGGGAAGGAAAAAGTATATAAATACACTTAATTGGTTTGTCCAGGGACAACTTATATTAGAAAATAACAATTGTATAAATCTATCTCTCACTTTATACATAAATGTATGTATTAGATTGATGTTCTTCATTGAACATCGCTGTGAACAAATATCCAAAGAATTTCTATATTTAAATTAGTTTTCAAATTAGTTTTAAAATTTGTAAGTTGGAGAGTTCATAGAAATGATAAGTAGTTTCTTTCTTCTTTCTTTCTTCCTTTCTTTCTTTCTTCTTTCTTTCTTGCTTTCTTTTCCTTCCTCTTTTTTCCTCCCTTTTTTTATTTCTTTTTTACTGTTTGATTAATTTAGACATACACCAAGGCATTAGATTTGAAGACATTTTTAAAAGCATAAGGATGTCTGGTATCAGATACTGTATTTTAAGATAAGTTGTTCTTATTTGAAAATGCATTTTTATCATATGAAAGATTTATATGCAAACAAGAAAATAATTTGAAATAGTATTGAGCTTGGAAAATAAAGTTCCTTAGTTAAAAATAATGCAACAAGTTATTGATTGGATGCTGATTGTGTGGCTTCTCTTCAGGAAAACTCTCCTTTATCTTTTGACTTCTTGAGTTTTGTTGTTTAATGATGACCAATTTTAAGTAATCATTGTTTCAGATTTGTACTATCTTTCATATTTCAGATTACTACCTTCTATTTTACACAAGCAGAGTGTGAACTTACAACAAGACCACAAGACAGCAAAATTAGCCTTAGATGGGTAGGGTGGGTGGATAGAGGTAATGCTCTTTTTAGAATATTAGAAATTATAGACAAGAGAAAACTTCTTTTTTCCTTATTATTAGCTGAAAAGTATTTTGAAATCTCAATTGGAAAATTTAAAAGTTAAAATTTTGATGACATTAAATTAACCAATTTAATTATCTTTTCCACCAAAAGACTCTGCATTCCAGACAATGTGGTGGAGTCCAGAAATATCTCTTTGACATTACAAAGAGCAAATCTAACACCCCCCCCCCAACATATACACATACCAACTTTGTTCAATTGTGCCGATCTGCAACAGGCTTATCTAAACTGGGTGGAGGAGCTGAAGGCTAGGTTGGGAATGGGTGGCAGGGAGGCATGGGAGGAATTGGTCAGTAAAGTCTCTAACAAGCATTTTAGCCTTGTGGGACTTTCAGAGGTACTGGGGGTGGCTCAAAGGGATGACCATTTTTTTTTTTAGGAGCTTTGCCTAATGATTTAGTAATTTGAGAAGGTGTGTCTTTTTGGAGAGACCCAAATGCTTGAAGGAAAACCTATCACCAGAGAAACATCCAATCCATTTGGATTGGGGTGGGGGTACAGGGCTAGGGAGGGTGAAAAGCAGCTGAGGTTAGCTGAGGAACTGTCGTATAAAGGTCCTTTTTTGATTAAATAGGAGCCTGGAAAGGGAAGGGTGTGTGTGTGTGTGTGTGTGTGTGTGTGTGTGTGTGTGTGTGTGTGTGTGTGTGTGTGTGTGTGTGTAAGAGAGAAAGAGATTCTACTAAATGCAAGGAAGAAATCCTGCCTTTTCTTTTAGTTGTTTACTGAGCCAGGGCAAAATCTAAACAGCGCTTTCCACAATCAATGAAAGGATCGTCTCTGGTTCCAGAGTTGAGCTCCCTAAATGAGTATGGCATTCTGATAACTGCAGGTTAGCACCTGAGATCAACTACTTCCTACTGTTCGATGCTAGCAAAAGATAGGGAAGGCATCTTGTTCTTGAGCTCTGAGGAGGGAGAGGCAAGAGGGGGATTTAATTGTCTGCCTGGGTGAATCGAAATGTCCTTTTAAAGCAAAGAAATCAAGAGAGATTGGCCTTTAATTGGCAAACTCGGCTGGTGGGAGGGAGATAGTAATTAAAATGAAGAGAAAATGGATAAGATATAGTTGGATACTGCTACTCCCTTCCCCTTTGTTTCTATAAATAGCTTTGTGATTACATTTTTCCTATTTACAAGTCTCAGTGTCCAACCCAAGTGTGGATAACTGCACCCATTTTCCCTTCTTCCGCTTCATTTGATTCTAACACCTCAATTACCCCATCTGAAGTAGACAGAATTACTCACTTAAGCAGAACTAGTTCAGTTCCAAGTGTTCATTCTTATCCCTGGATAAGAAGCTGTATAGACTTGGACTGTGTATATACTTGGGCTTAGAATTTAGTTATGCAGAGCCTTCCAACAAATCTGACAATGAATGAGGCTAATTTGTCAGAAAAACCACACACTAAAAATATCAGCCTAGGTAACTTGTATCTTGTATGAAACAAAGACTGCATTGACCTGCATCCTTAATTCCAGGAGAAGCAATGCTTCCTTCCACAACACATCACAGAGCCTAGTTTAAACAAGCATACTATACCAACACCTTGCACGTCTAAATACTTGCATGTTGCTAGGCAGTGAGCACTTGGCTAGGGTGCAGTACTTTTCTCAAACTATAGGCAGCATTGAGTGATGGACCACAGCTCTACTCTGTCTTCCATAACATGCTGGGTCTACAAGATCCAGGAGCAAACCCCAGAGGTAGAGCTATATATATCGATCTGCCATAGTGTATGAATTGGAGAGGATGGTGGAAATGAAGGGGAGTTAAGGTGATATAGTTCCAGCAACTTGGACAAAGGCAAAGAAATCCTAGATACTAACTACTGCTGCTTGGTGCATTCATCTGTACAATCAGGCCTCCAGATTCAGGTTAGGTAAGTCAAAAGTCAGGCCTGGAGCAATAGCAAAACAGATAGGGCATTTGCCTTGCATGCTGCTGACCTAGGACAGACCTGGGTTCGATTCCCCAGCATACCACATGGTCCCCCAAGCCAGCCAAGCCAGGTGTGATTTCTAAGCACAGAGCCAGGAGTAACCCCTGAGCATCATGTGTGTGGCTCCAAAAAGGGAAAGTCAAGAGTCAAAGTTGAGTTCCTCATTCATTTCTGATGAGAATGTTGACTGGCCCAATATTTTTAGAAAACGATATGAATATCCCTCAGAAAAAAAACCTTGAAATTGGAACTGGAGAGGTAGCATGGAGGTAGGGCAATTGCATTGCATGCAGAAGGAGGGTGATTCGAATCCCAGCATCCCATATAGTCCCTCAAGCCTGCCAGGAGTGATTTCTGAGCATAGAGCCAGGAGTAACTCCTGAGCGCTGCCAGGTGTGACCCCCCCCCGAAAAATAAAAAAAGCAAAACAAACCAAAAAACTAGAAATTGACCTTCCATATGACTAAGCAATTCCACTCCTAGAATATATCTTAGGAGCCCAAAAAGCATAATGTAGAAAAGCCCTCTGCATTCCTATCTTTGTTCATTGCAGCACTGTTCATAATAGCCAGAATCTGCAAATAACCCAAGAGCCTGAGAACAGATTAGTGGATAAAGAAACTGCGGTACACCTATACAAATGAATACTACACAGCTGTAAGGAAAAATGAGGTCATGAAACTTTCTTATACCTGGATAGTTATGGAGAGTATTATGCTGAGCAAAATAAGTCAGAGGAAAAGGGATAGACATAGAATGATCACCCTAATTTGTATAATATAAAGTAGTATGGTAATAATATCCAGAGACAATAGGGATGAGGACCAGGAGGAACAGTTCATGGTAGAAAGCTTACCAAAATTGGGGGAACAATTAGGGCAAAGAAGGTACCACTAGGACAATAATAGTTAGAAATGATCACTTTGGACAAGATTTGGGTGATGAAAGGAGATAGGAATGATAAGCATGATACCCTTCAGTAACAATATTGTACACCACAATGGTTAAAAGGAGGGAAATAAACAAAGAGAGAAGAAAAATATTTGCCCCAGAGGTGGGTGTGTGTGTGTGACAGGAGTGAAACTGGGGACATTGGTGGAGGGAATTGTGTATTGATGAAGAATGTTGTATAACTGAAACTCAATCACAATTAATTTTTATCTGTAAAAATAAACCCAGCTGTGTTATGAACAATCTTGTAACCACAATGTTTAAATAAAGTAAGTTTTAAAAAGTCAAGAGTCCCTTTGGATGTTCTTGGCCACTGCTACAGAATTTCCAGGGAAAATCTCCAGAAAGTACATGTCCAGGGAGATAGAACTATAGTACCGTAATTTGCCTTATTGCATCACCATCAACACATAGGGTTTCTGGAGAGTTAGAAGTGACTTCTAAGCACAGAGCCAAGAGTAAGTCCTGAGCATTGTTGGTTAGCAAGGAAGAAAAAAGGATGGAGAGAAAGGAAAGAAAGAAGAAAGAAAGAAAGAAAGAAAGAAAGAAAGAAAGAAAGAAAGAAAGAAAGAAAGAAAGAAAGAAAGAAAGAAAGAAAGAAAGAAAGAAAGAAAGAAAGAAAGAAAGAAAGAAAGAAAGAAAGAAAGAAAGAAAGAAAGAAAGAAAGAAAGAAAGAAAGAAAGAAGGAAGGAAGGAAGGAAGGAAGGAAGGAAGGAAGGAAGAAAGAAAGAAAGAAGAAAGAAAGAAGAAAGAAAGAAAGAAAGAGAAAAAGAAGGAAAGGAAGAGAGAGAAAGAAAGAAAGAGAGAAAGAAAAGTGAAAGGAAGGAAGGAAGGAAAAGAACAAAGCAGAAAAGGGAGAGAGAAAGGAAGAAGGGCAGGGAGGAAGGGGAACGGAAGATAGAGAAGGAGGCAAGAGAGGGGAGGAGAGATCTAGAGAATAAGGAAAGAAGCTAGAAAAAATTTAATTGTGAAAAGCAATTGACTATATAGATTGTTTTAAAATCACCTACCAAAGACTGAGAGATAATTCAGTAGTTAAGGTGCTTTCCTTGCTGGAACCTTACCAGTTTCAATTCCAGCACCTCATATGTTCCTGGACCTCTGCCGGAAGGGTATCCTTGAATCCAGAGTCAGGCACCAGTCCTGAGCACTACTGAATGTAGTAGCCTAAACTGCATCCACACCAGGTTATTATTTCACACATCAGGCTATTGTTTTAGCCTCTGACATTTTCTTTTTTCAGTCACTTTCTCTTTTCAATGGCAGTGAAAGGGTCATTTAAATGCTGAATCTTTTCATAGCTCCCCCTTCCAGCATTCACTAACTGGCCTCAACACTAAGCTTTGATGAGAAGTATTGGTCCAGGCCTGATTGAAACCTGCATTCGTTTATAAAGTCTATGAGCATGTAGAACTTATGATTGTATCCTACTAAACAAGAAAAAATAGTAAGTTATCCTGATCCTAGGCATATATATAACCTATCCTTAGTCTTTTTTAGGACAAAATATATGGTCTTTGGCATACTTCTAAAAATTATTTATGCCTAGTCTGCTTGAGATCTTGTTCCACCTTTCCCCAAATTAAAGGCTTTTCCTCTCAATGAATATCAAAACCTTCTGAATTACACTAGAGTTAGTACAGTGAGTAAGATGCTTGCCGTACACAAAACTGACTAGGGTTAGATCTAAACACAGATCCAGAAGTAAACCAAATGTGGCCCAAAAGCAAAGCAAACAAAACAAACAAAAAACAGTTATAAATTCAAAGGTAAATTTCCAATATATTGGTATAGGATCATACATAAAGTATCATTAGAAGTCAAGAGGGGTCCTCGAGGAGCCAGTGAGTGATAGCTCAGAGGATAGGGCATTTGCCTTGCAACTGACCAACCTGGGTTCTGTCCTACAGGCATACAATCTGGTCCCCTGAACCTGCCAGGAGTAATTCCTGAGGAGAAAGCCAAGAATAAAAACTGAAAGCTTCTAGGTATGACCTTAAAACAAAAACAACAAAAAGTCAAGATAAATATAAGAGCATTGACTTGAAAGAGTTTCAGTCAGTGCTAATATCTGAGGTTGGAGAACATCCCCTAATTTCTCTTTCTCAGGCCTGTCACCCATAAATTCTAACATCTAATGTTGGGATAAGGGGAAACTTAAAGAGGTCACATTCATTAAAATGCCTTCCAGTGTACCCATTATAGAGAATCCATCTACAGTATGTGGCTGGACTAAAGAAGTCACAATGAAGATGAGAGGAGGATCCTAATAGGTCTTGAGAATAGAAACTTATAATTAGGTAGAATTACCTCTTTAGAGTAGATGTTTTGCTAAGAATTTAACTCACTCTTTAATCTAGAGTAAATTTTCTAAGCTAGCATAACTTTTTATGCAAATAGCTCAATTTATGTGACTCAGAATTTGACAGGAATTTGTTTATTTTTAAAGATTTACTTTAGAATTCTTAAATTGGGTTATAAAGGTAAGGCTTCAACATGCAGGAGCAAAAAACAGCCAGGTTGTTGATCTACTGACTCTTGTACTAAAAATGCTTCTGGCCTTCTTGCAGAACCAGAGCCTTATTTGCAGAACCTTACCCTGTTCATTCACAGGACATGGCATCAAATTGCCACTTTCAATCCCTAGAACTCTGGATTCCCATCTCAAATCATTTCAAATACTTCCGAGAGTATGTTTTCTATTTACAATCAAGGTACTTTTTATATTCTGTTGTGGAGCTGAAACATACTAGACAGTTCTCAGGGATTATTCTTGGTTCTATGCTCAGGAATCATTTCTGGTGGGGTTTAGAGGACCATATATGGTGTCAAGGTTTAAACCCAGGTTAACCCATCAATGGCAAACACTATTTCTCCAACCTCCAGTTTTATATTCTTGTTTTTCAAATTAGTAATTGTGTGCCTTTCTTTATGAAAACACATTTCCCTTAACAAATCCATTGTATTGTAGTCTTCTCTGGATTATGATACAAAAGAATAATGCAATGAGATCAAATTTCAAATGAGATCAAATTTCAAATGAAATAATATCAAGTAAAACTGAATGCATCTGATTCTATGGGGACATTATCAACACTGGTGCAAACAACTTCTCTTATTCTTAAGTGCTTTTATTGTAGTCTATGCAAATAAAGAAGTAATAGGAAATCAATTTTACCTATGAGGAAATATAGGCTAATCAATTTAAGGAAAGCAGAAGTAGGACAGATAAAGCAACTAAGACTTAAAAAAAACAGCAACAACAACCAAACAAAAAGGAACAACAAAATATATATGTTCAATGAGTAGAGTCCTATTTCCCCATTATACATGTGCGTGTGATAATAAAATTTTGCCCTCCTTTAATTTGATATGCTTAAGTTAAATAAACATGGTGTTACTAACATTTGAATCTTGATATTGCAGGGAATAATGATTTGCATGCAATTAGCTTTAGTTTTATAAAAAAAAAGGGGGGGGCCAGGAGATAGCACGGAGGTAAGGCATTTGCCTTTCATGCAAAAGGTCATCAGTTCGAATCCCGGTGCCCCATATGGTCCCCCGTGCCTGCCAGGAGCAATTTCTGAGCATGGAGCCAGGAGTAGACCCTGAGTACTGCCGGGAGTGACCCAAAAAACAAAAACAAAACAAAAAAAAACAAACAAAAAAATTAAAAAGGGTCAGACACCAGGCCGACAGAGGCCTCACAGAGAAAGAAGATCTCTAGCTTTGCATGAATGAATGCAACTTAATTTGTGTTGTGTCTTTCAACACTGCCTACTATCATTTAAATCACCAAACAATAAAATACTCACATTCTGCATCAGAGAGGGAAAGGGTTAGAGAATTAAAAAACACAGTTAATGCCTTTAATGGGAACATAATATGGGGGGGTGTATGTGGGGCAGTGACATCAGACCAATCCATATCTTGATAATGAATTCTGTGAATAAGTTAGTAGAGTGGATGATAAATATACAGAAAATTGTTGTAAAGATGGGTTTAAAAAATGTTCTGTCCTCTACCTGTGAGCAAGAGGGACTTTGAAGTCACTTCTTAGGCAAAGGAATATACAAAGAATAAATGACAAGGGTACAGGAGCTGAGGGGGAAGGAAGAATAGGAATCACCTCCAGTCTGGCAAAAGGACCAAAGGAAGGAATGACAGCTTGTAAAATAAGCCTCCATCAGTCTCCCAGGAGACAGCCGACCTCAACTTGGGTGTTCCCTGCTTGTTAGCCTCAATCATAATTGGTCTCTCCTCCCATCCCACGTTGTTGGTTTTCTGTGTGTGGCTTTTGGTGTGAGCGTGTTAGGTCATCAACTGATACAATGGTAGGAGGGGGCAAGTGGGGACACACATGATTGTTTTAAAAAAGAAAGGAGAAAAAAGGATAAGAGAGAGGGCAGGAAGGCTGCAAATAGAATGGGGAAGATGCCCCAGGATTTAGGCTTCCAGGCAACCCATAGAGTGTTGTGGGGGTAGGGAGCTCCCTGGGAGTTTTGTTAAAGGGAGAAGCCCACCAGGAGCTGGAGATCCCGCTGAGCACCACTGGGACACTCATCTAGTCCTAGGCAATATTTGCTTGCTTGTCTCTGAAGGTGCCTGTAACATCCTGTGTCTAACTGGTAAGCTCACCAAAAAGGGTTTGTGTGTGTTTGCGCAAGTGTTTGTGTGTATGTGTGTCTATGTGGGCACACATGCACACAAAAAATCCAAATAAGTTTGATATAGTCTCAAAAGTTACATTTCCAGAACTACCAAAGACCCAAACAGAACCTCAGAACCTGAGTGGATTGGCCAAGCACAGAAATCTACTCCATGAGCTTAATTAATCTATTCTAAAATAGTTTCTCTCTCTAGGAACTTTTCCCTCACTTTCACTCGTCTTTTTAAGCTGCTTCCCTCAGCCTCTTTTCTTCTAAAAGTAAGACAAATTGTAAGGATAGATACTGTAAAAATAATTGTGATCTGAGATTGGAGAACTAGCTTAAAGGATTGAATCTTGGCACTATTTCTACTAGCACCTTAAGGACAGACTCCTAAGCAACAGAACACACAGGCTGATTACTGGTTGTAACCCAAAAAGGAAGCAAGAAAACAAACAAGAGCATGGAAAAGAAGGAAAGAAGGGATAAGGAAGGAAGGAAAGAAGAAAGAAGAAAAGAAGAAAGAAAAGGGAGGAAGGATGGGAAGAGAGGAAGGGAAAAGGGAGAAAGGAAAGAAAGAAGGAAGGAAGGAAGGAAGAATGAATGAAGAAGAGAAAAGAAGAAATAAAAAGAAAGAAAAGAAAGAAGAGAAAGAGAAGAAAGGAAAAAGAAAAGGAAGAACGAAAAAATGAAAGAAGAAAGAAAAGAAAGGAAGGAAAGAAAGAAAAACTAGAGCTGAAAGGAGACATGCGTGATCAAAGACACTTGTAGATACATTATTTTGATCAAATTGGGGCGGCATTAGAAATCTGATACCCTCAGATAATTATTTACCGTCAAAAGAACATTTGATAGAGGAAAGCACACAACAAAAATACATTACATTATATGTTGCAAACTCTGGAGCTAGTTACATATTTAGCTTTTCTTTTTGTTAACAATAAAACACAGTCAAAACCTTGTCTGGGTTCCTATGGTGCCCTCATGGCAGACCAGCTAAGGTATAGAGGATCTGAATCTTGCTCTTGAGCTACAGATTGCAAATTCAGTCTGAGGCACTAAGGAGTGAGCTTGGGGCCCATCTTTTCTTGGTAACGGGGTTTGGAATCTAAATCTTTTGCACAGGTAGTTGTTTTGTCAAGCCATCTCTGTGCTGGAGACCTGAGTTCAGAGGAGTTCTCTAAGACCTATTTATAGCAGAGTTGTGGGGGTGATGGGATAAGGGGAAAGTTCCCATTAATAAAAAGTCTTGCAGCTTTTTCTGGCTATGTCTCATGTACACATTCCAGAATATTTTATGTGTCCCTCCCCAGAATTCCAGAAGTTCTCCCAACCCCTAATATTTAGAAAGATGCATTTCTGAGAAAATTAATTTCCCCAAGGTACCGCCTTGTACCTCATTAAACAACGCCACCCTGTATCCGATTAAACCTTATCTCTGGCTTCTGTCCTCTGCACCCCCACACAAAAAGGTTACCCAAAGCAGAGGACTTTATACATAGAGCGAGAGAGAGCTAGGGAAAGGCGGGTGATAAAGATCAGGGGCTTAAATTGGCCATTTGGAAGATTACATCTATTCAGCAAGGTTCTTTCTTTCAAAACTCGTATTGAATTAAGAGCGTGGCTACCAGGCACCCTGCTCTCAAAGGCCTGGTACCTTTTAATTCGGTCCCGAAGTGGGTTGGGCTAGGTGACCAGGCGCCATCCAAGGCCCAAGGGAAGGCCGTAGGGCGACACTCATCTAATGACAAGTAATTGACGGATTCAAGGCTCTGCATTACCAGCGGAATCTGGCGGCATTAATTATTTAAAAACGATTAGCCTTGCCATGCTTCCTGCAAGCGTTCTGCCTTGTTCCAAGGAAGAACCAGCCAGGCGAGCTGGGAACCCCGGCTTGGGGGCAGTGGGTGCGCTCTGCAGTCGGCCAGGAGCTCACCATGGAAGAATGGGTTTGAGGGGTCCACACAGGGGCCCAACGTGAAGTTGCTCACATAAGTGACCCTATAAATCACCGGCATTGATTTTTGTCCCTTTGGGTTCGGGAACAAGTATTTGCGGCTCAGAAAGGAAAAGCTTTCTACCTGGGGTGCCAGGTAATGGAGAGACTCAGTATGAGACGAAATACCTAGAATTACCGAAACGACCTAGCCCACCACAGAGTCTTATTTCCAGTGGGTTTTAAAGCCTTTCCCCGGGGAAACGGTCTATTTTCTGGGGGATGCGGAGATGGGGAGCTCGTAGATCTCCCGCCCCTAGAGAAAAGAGGTCCTTTACCACTGCGCTCAAAAGCCAAAGGTCCTGTTTTTGAATGGAACATCAGAACAAACTGATGAAACACGCAGTCGGTTCTGTTCTCTCCTTCTGACACCGCAGCGCGTGCCAGCCCCGAGAACTCACTGATAAATGGCCTATCGGCCCTTTTCTAACTTTTCCTTCTGGGCAACTTGGCTAATCATTCCGCAGACTTATTTCTGAACCCAGAGTCCCAGCCTTCAACGGGCCGCGCAATTTGCAGCGAGAACCAAAGTGCAATGGATTCTCCAAAAGTCGTTATTCGCTCCTGCAGCTCTCGCTGACCCCAACCTGCCACTTTGACCGAAGTGTTCTCGGGATGCGCCTAGACAGGACTGGAACCCGTGAACGCCTTCGGGGTGGGAGTGGGGGTGTCTTCGAACTTTTGCGCCTCTGCAGCCCGTCACCCCGTTACCAGTCTGGCTTTTCCGGCTGATTCCCACCCGGAGGCCAAAGGCATTCCGCCTCATCCCCCCCCCCACTCCCGAATCCCGCAACTGCCAGGTGGGTGGGGTGAGGGGTAGGAAAGGACTCGCGGGCGGGGTTCGAATCCCGGAGTCTTGAGAGGTTCTGGGACCGGTCTTGATTTCCAGGAGCCCAAGCAAATTCTGTGCTGCGAGTCCAAATTCAACTACAGAGTTTAATGTCTTGCGCCCCTCAGTGTCCCTCCCCCACCGCCCCAAATTAAAAGCCACATTTCAAATCCGAGGGTGTTCGCGGACTTCGTTTCTCTCTCTCCTCTCCCCACCCACCCAGATATCAGAACCCTAGAACACAAGAACTGGCTGAGGGAAGGGAGGCGCGCGGACGGGGGTGGGGGGCCCAGTTGCCGGGGATGGGGGGGGCGGCATGGGCGCGCTCCCTACCTGCGGTGCTGCGGGCGGGCGGGCGGCCGAGCGTCCAGCGCTTGGAGGGAGGCGGCCGACTGCTCCGAGCAGAGCCATCCCCGCATTTATTTGAGCTCA
>PVKC010037085.1:0-13070 GCA_004027635.1 Crocidura indochinensis
TCATGGATACAGTATCTTTGGATCTCCATAATAGAAGGAAGAAAAAGGGATTTCACAGTGGGAGGAATGTGTTTCTCCTGGCTCTAGCTTTACCATACTAAGCACTGTTAGTCAGGCCATCAGTGTCTTCACTGTACAACAACTACCGGAGGCCTTGAGGCAGAGCAAACCTGCACCATGTGCTTCCTGTGTTGAGGAAGGGAAGCAGGGGTGTCCTGGAATGTTTGCGTCTTAGGGTGGACACCAAGTGACTCAGGCTTTCTAGAAGGCATTATACCCAAGGCTGACTCATCTTCTCTGCCCTCACAGTCTGCTGATCTCACCAGGATCTCTGAGCCCTGCAAGTCTGTTTCATGAATTTGTTCATGATGAGGTTGATACCTCATGTACTCCAATGTTACTTTATGAGACAGTCAGAATTCGCATTATTATTAGCACTATTATTGTATTATTATCAGTAGGATGCTAGGATTAAATACAAGGCCTCATACATGCAAATAGGTTGCTTGGCTACTGGACTACATGCCTCACCTTCATCTTGGCTTGCCTACCCTCATCCTTCCTCTATTGGATGATCACATCAATTTTCTATGCAGATATTGTCAGTAGGCTGTCCTGGCCAGGATTTTGTGTTCAACAAGCTTTCCAATGCTATTGAATATAAAATATCATATGGTCTTAAGTGGAGGCTGCTTGGACTGCAGCAGATAGTTGTGAAATAGGCCCCCAAGACTGGCAAACCATTTGTCAGTTAGATTATGGGCACAATAGTGATCATGTAGGTCCCCAAGGAGGAGTCCAGCTACTGGTTCAGTATTTGGCAGCTGGATACTGGTTGGAGGCTTGTACCAAGGTGGATGTCATATGCTTCCAGCTCTGCCTGATTCCAGAGGATCTGGCTTTATTTTCTGGACACAATCCTTGTAGCTTCTAGAAGATCTCTGCCTCTCTGGCTACAGCCAGAACTTGGGAAATGATGGTGCCATTCATGATGCTGCTGCTATCCTTTTCAGCTCCTATCCCTGTGGGTTCCTGGCTGGCCTTGAGGTCACACACCAGATCTGGTGCCTTTGTAGGTGCAGGTGGATGGACAGGGCTAGGGTACTCCAGGCGAAATGAACACCTGGGCATGACCAGATCCTTCACATCAGTAATACTGACACAGTGAAAGGTGTGGCATAGGCAGTCAGCCAGGCCGGTGATCCTGTTGAGATGAAGACCCTTGGGGTGAGGATCTTGCCCTTCTAGTATCTCCCCAAGTTGAAGTATATATGAGGTGCTTCTGAAGCAGCAGTGCTTGACTCTGATGAGGGCATCCTCAGAAAAGTTTTTATAGTGACATCCCTAAAAGTGTAGAGATTGGCTAGGTAGGGCCATGGGAGCTCAGGGGAGATCTGACATCAACTGTGTTCTAAATTTCAATGCTTGAAGGAAGGCTGTTGAAGGTAGATCTGGGCTGGTGGCTGTCACAGAGTGGGCTAAGCCTCCGAGTAGGGGTGCATGTGCTTGAGTGCAGGTGTAGACTGGTGGCTGGGGCAGGGAGAAAGCTCAGAGCCCAGGATTCTTGAGCAGAGACATGAGCTGGGAAGGTGGTAAGTGGGGGTAGACTGTGGAGTTGCAGAAAGGAGCCACTTCCCTGCAGCACTTCTACTCAAGTGAAAAATCTTCAGGGCAGTTGGAATATCTGCAGGATTCCTGCACAGGGGAACCAGACAGAGCAAGGGCTGGAGACCCATATTCGTGGCCTAACATCTCTGTCCTAGGGTGGAAGTCCTTTTCATGGCCTGGGGTTCTCTTTTGTGATCTAGGGATCCTAATCTTGGACTGGGGGAGTCTCTGTCCTGGATTGGGTGTTTCTGGGAGGTTTTTTGCACATGCTTTTATTTGATAATATTATTGCAGCTTCAGACAGGTTGCTGGGCACCACAATTCCAGGAAGAAACCAGGAGCTCCCAACTCCCTATTTGGAGCTTTCTTACTTGGTGTGTGTTGGGTGACATCATGGTTTAGGGTCAGAAAGTTGATGGGCATAGCCTTGTTAGCCATGCAGTCCCTTGCCTAGTCTCAGGCCAACCCCTTCCCTGTTGTCTCCCAAGAGATCTTCTTCTGCTGCCCCTTCACTCCTGCCTCCCCCTCCACATGGAGATACTTTTTTCTTGGGTAATTTTGCACCTCCATGTTAATTCCTTCATGTTTTCAGACCCAAGGGACATTTTGAACCTTTCAACAGTTTCAGTGCCTTTGTCAACTTGAGTAGCTGAGATGAGCCAATTTATAAGCCTAGGGGAGTGGAGACGAAAAATCTGCAGGATTTGAAGTGGAGAAAAATGTGTCTAATTGAGCTCTTCTTGGAAAAGGAAGTTTCTGGGCGCTGCTTCCCTCTCCCTCAGGATTATCTCCTGCCAGCTCAGGGTCTCCAACAGCTTCTGCATGCATCCTAGGTACTGGGGAAGGGACTCTGTGTGTTTGTGTCTCTGTTTCATGTATATGCCTGTACATGTGTGGCTATGCACGTGTGTCTGTCTATATGTCTGCGTTTGTATGCCTCTGCATTTGTATATAAGTATCATATATGTGTGTGTCTGTATATGTATGTTGTCTATGTCTATTTGCGCATGTATGTATTTATCTTGTGTATATTGCATGTGGATGCCTATGTATATCTATGCATGTGTGTATCTGTCTTTGCATGCCGGTGTCTCCGTGAGTGTATGCATTTCCATGTATCTGTACACATATGGGTCTGTGTGTACATATCTGAGACGGCATGTATATACATGTTTCTGCACGTATCTGTTTGTATGTGTTTCCTCCAAGCTAGTAGCCATGACAGGGGCACCCAGGAGTCCTTCTTATTCTCTGACCTGCCACTCAGCAATTGGTCTTAGCCCAGACAGCCTCATTGCAAGCCCTCAGGGAGATCAACTTTACTCAGGGTCTGAGAAGGCCAAGGTCATTAATGTGGCAACCATATCACATGAGCTTACTAATAGAATTTCCTAACAGGTCATCTAATTACAAATCTCTAGGGCCTCCTCTGTTTCCCATGGTGGCCCTGCCCAGTGCCCTCCAGGAACTGGATATAATGGGCTATGGCATTGGGCTGCAGAGCTGGTAGGACATCCATCAGCTGTACTAACAACAGTGTGCCAGGCACGGCATCTGGACATGGGCCCTGGCAACCTCAGAAGCATCACTGCAGACAGAGAGGAGGGGTGCCCCTCTGATGCATTGCATTCTTTCCTAAAGCCTTTGAAAGACAGGAATGGAAGCACTCCAATTCTACCTGTACCTAGGGTCCCTCACTTGTCTCCAGCTCCAGTGCTGGTGTTACCATGGATGCCGGGGCAGGTTCTGGGCCTTGGGAATGGACATTACTCAGTGACTACCCATGAGAGCACAGTAGGGCATCCTGTGGCTCAATGGCTTTGTTTGTTGTCTACTTTCCTTGGGGTTGGAAGAGGGCCCTGTTCCATAGTGTGGAACCTGGGCTTCACATGTACTCTCTTTGTAAGTGCTGAGCAGCCAGCACAGTCTCTTCAGAGAGCCTAAATGATTAACCACTCAGAGGTGCATAGTGTTGAAGTGGAGGTACAGTCTTCAAGAAAGCTTAGGACTAAGCTTTGGACACACAGATGGCAGAGACTAGGCCAGCTGCAGAGGCAAACTTAGTGGTGCCTCTCTAGCACCTAGCTGAGGAGACAGGCAGGACTGTGAACACAGCCAGGCTTTTGTCCTTACAGCCTCCTTTCCCTGGTGTGGGACAGTTTCTTGCCACACAATGGAGTGTTCATCAACACAGATGTCCAGGTGGGAGGCAGAGCTTGCAGACTGGAGAAAGTACATGGAATTTGAGACTGCCTGAGCTTGGCTCCTCCAGTTCTAGGTCCCTCAGTTCTGTGCTCCCCAATTCTAGGCCCCAGGCAACTGTGCTTGTTAGTTTGTTATCTGCATTTTCAATTTTTGCTAACCTGTATGGAAGGTGCCAATGTATTGGTCCTTATGAGTGAGGTGAGTGCTCCCCATATATGTTGTATTTACTACTGAGGGCTCTGATGGGCCTGAGAGGAGTACCCCTAAAAGCAGGGAGTCGGCTTGTATTACTTTAACCCATACTCTGTGTTGGATCCCTCTCTGAGCAAGGCAGAAGAACCCCATTTTTTAAAAAAAACCCATGAATGTAGTTGGTCAGGCAAATCTTGGGAGATAAGGGTAGGCCAGAGTATGTCTAAGTCTGCTTTGGGCTCCAGAAGTGAGTCCATAAGACAGGGGCACCCTGCACTTTTTTCTACCCCCCACCCCAAGTCTTCCCAAGATATCTGAGCAAATTTGGGTGTGCTGAACTTATCCTTGCAAGTAATTGTGCCACATGTGTGTCCGTGTGGTGTTTATATGTCTCATACATGTATGTGGTACACATTTAATTAATGTGTATAGTGTATATGTAGGCATGCATGTGAATTTGTGTTATGCATATCTATGTATATACGGGAATGCATGTACACGTGATTAGGGCGTATCTGTTGTGTGTGCGTGTCTGTGGTGTGTGTTTGTGTGTCTGCAAGGCCTGGGAGGCCCAAAGAAACTACCTTTGCCTTAGGAAGTAGCTGAGGTAAAGGAGGCACTGTGGGGAACTGTTAGGAGACATCTGGGTCAGAGGACAGCCGGAATGTTCAAGACCAACTCACAAAGGATTTTAGGAAGGAAAGGAGCTCATACTTGGAAATGCAGACCAGGACATGACCCTTTGGCTTTTGAGCTCCAAGCATAGAAAAGGTGCTTCTGGGCTTTAAGCACAGTCTGACAGGGTGTGCTCCTCTGCTCATTCCTGCAAGCCTTCACTCTCCTCTATCAGAGTGAGTCTACTCTAGGGCTTATATGGACTGAGGGTCATGTGCACAGTCTTACTTTGTGAACTTACTTCAAACCTTCTCATGCTGGTTCCTTCATACTTACCAATGGCTGTAGCAGGTTAACTTCTTAGTAGCTGCCACATTCATAACTCTGAAAGAGCTGGTGGTCTTAGAGGATGGGTATACCAAGTGGAGAATTCACTAAAACGGCTCCCTTTCCAGTGAGCTGAGACCTCTATATCTCAGGAGAGTCCAGCAGAGTTGCCCACATAGCAAGTCCTGCTCTAGGCTGCTTTCCAACATTTGGTAATGAGCTGACAGAGTTCCTGGGCAGTTTGCTGCCCTGGAGCCCAAAGTCGGAATGAAGTTGATTCTCATGGCTCATGTTTTTTGCTCCAGTGGATCTCTGATATGAAAAGTCTTTCCTGACCCAATTTAACAATGATTCCTATGTTTATAATGTTTAGAGCAGGAAATAATATGCAAAACAAGCTTCCCGCTCCCTCACAGTTCCAGTTTCCAGTACTCTATCAGGAGCATCTGCTTTGCGCCCTCAGGCCTACTACAGAGGGCAGGCTACACCCTGTGAGAACCCAGACCCTCACTCCCATCTGCTCTCTTCACAGTGAAGCCCAGCAGGAATTTGGGATCTTGCATGCAAATATGCCCCATTCCTGCAGGGACTGTCTAGAATTTCATGGATGATGTACCTTTATTTAATTGATCCTTCATTTATACACATTTAGATTCCTTCCTGTGTTTAGATACTTCTGAACATAGTTCCAACAAATATCCTTGCACATTTATCTTTGTACCTATATGTGACTATGTCTGCAAGATGAACTCATTAATTAATTTATTCAATGAATATTTACTGGGGACATTCTATATGCCAAGCATTTTTCTAAAAGCTAAGAATGCAGCAAACTCTTAGAAGTGAAATTGCTGAATCAGAGTATATAAATTTTTAATGTGGATAGCTTTCCCCAACAAGCCTCCCAAAGAGGTTTCTCCCACCACTTTTTTGTTCCTACCAATGTCTGACATTTTTTATCCCTTTGCCAAGAGAACAAACTTTTCATCATTTTATCTCTGCCAATTAGAGAGGCAAGAATTGGCATCCCACAGTGGTTTTGGTTGCCTTTGTCTAGCTTCCTAGGCTGTTGAATATGGCAAGGTCCTCAAGTTGGCCCACTTTGGGGTGGCAGTCAGACCTACTTTCCATATGTTGCTCTAATGAATATGGTGCTTGTCTGCACCTTGAGGTAGGACCCTGTGGAGTTTTGAATCTTCATGCCATGTTCTCCCCTTCACTACCCTTTGTTCTACTCTCTCCTTCCTTGCAGTCCACCTATTGTGGCTTCTTTTTCCGACTTGCAACCTTGGGACACCTCTGAGTACCTTTGGCTTTTCCAGTCCATGATTAGAGAAGTGTCCACAGATGACTTGGGCACAAGCGCAGATGCTTTAGGTCATGTCCTCCTGGAACAGTCTTAGCAAAGTCCTCCTTTTCTCATACTTCTTTTCCTTCTCTGAACTCTGTTTTGGGCCTTTCAATTTACCCTTCCATGGTGCTGAACTGGGCCACCCATCTCTTAGTTCTCCTTCAGACCAATCCCTCTATTCTAACTCCTTGCTTTTAATCTGTAGAACTAGAATCTGGGCTTCCCTGGGTCACTTCATCAGTCAGCGGCCTTCAGTTTTCCAGCCTTTTATTTCCTTTGTACCCACCCCAGGGCCATTATCAGTCTGGACCTTGTTCCAGAGAGAGTGTCTCTCCAACCGCAACTTTGGTGGAAGGAAGTTTGGACTCTTGGCTCTTGGTGGGACTAACCTACTATTCCGGCTTAGCCCTTTCTCACTTTATCTTCTTGTCTTTGAGCTCTGCTATAGCTCTTTATATCTGGGGCCTTAAACTCATGAAGTCTCTTGCTTCTTTTTGTTTCCTTTCCCCATTCTCCTGAACCACATGTGTCCTTTTCTTCCTTTCCCTTTTCCCTTTACGTCTTAGTTTCTAAAGAATAAATATATTCAGATTAAAAATGAGTCAACTTTAAGGAAAACTAATAATTTAAAAAAGAAATTTAAAACCTGGTATGGCAATCTGGCAAAAAGCAATAAAGAGAATATGCAGATGACTGATGGATAAGCAAAATGCTGACTTGGCCTTGCTGGCCTGATCAGTAAGCCGCAGGCCTCTCTTGCCCTCTTTCAAGCTGCCCACACTTCTGTGTCAAACCTTGAGAAAGTGTACCCATGGGGTCAGAGCTACGTCCTTCGAGGTGGGCTTCCTGCCTCCACAGAGGTTCTGACACTAAGTTGCTATCATTTATTTAGGCAGTTCGTGCAGCATACCAGAGACTTGGCCAAGAATGTTTTCTGGCACTCTGCCTCCTAGTTCTTGCACTAGCTCTCTATGGGACCTATGAACATCCTCTTCATTTTTCATTTGAAGATGTAGAGGCATAGAGAATCCAGGAGCTTTCTCCACAACTTATAATACAGGACTCTGAGGCTCCAGGGATCCCTGCCCTTCCTACTCCCCTTCCCCACAGCTGAACAAAGGCAGGACTGGCTCAGAAGCCAGTGTGGTTGATGATAGGCACTGGCATTTAGGGAGGTGAGGTAAAAACTTCCATTATGATCTCTAAGGAAGCCATTCAAGTTGGAAGTGATTTCCCAGAGGCCAGGGATGGACTAGGAAGTTCCTGTGCGGCTAAGTTAATCGAAGGAATGTGCAGCATTGGTGTGTCCATCCTTAGCCACTCTCCAGCCTTTCTTGTGTCTTCATAGCCAAGGCCATGCCTGAGGCTTACCTTTGCCCACGAGACCGGCTTTGTGCGAGTTATTAAGGGGAACAAAACAAAATAGATTAAAAAGCAAAAATTGTGGAAGTAGGATGTGGACTCGGAGAGAGAAGGGCTTTGCTTCAGGAAATAGCCCAGCGGTGCTGAAAAGGGGAAGCTGGGACAAAAGCATGTAGGAACCAAATGAGTCTGCTGATGAAGCATGCACTTTGCTGAGGTGATGATGGCAGAGCCAGCTGGAGGAAACAACCAGCGATGGCAGAGATTCTCTGTGTCTGTTGTCCAATAGAGTGACACATTGTATGTGTGCACACACAAGTCCACATACACAGATACACACATGGAAAAAACATCCAAAGAATGGTCTGTAAGCCCATCACTGTGAAATGCTTTTGCTAAAAGTTGGTGATACCATCTCAGTTTGACAGAGGACATAAGGTCAGTGCAACGTGTATATTTCAAGAGGAAAATGACAATCTGCTCTTTGCACAAGATGGATAGAGCTCCTTACTGAAATTGTATGGGATATTCAAGAGCTCTGCCAAATCAGGAAGTTGGCAAAAATGTGCCTGTTCTGGGAATTAGGCGATTTCAGGCTCCTGTTTGTTTTCTGGATTTGTTGGGGATTTGCCTGCATGGTGCTGAATTCGACTTGGGTGTGATGGTTGGGGAGGGGCTATGGCTAGGAGCTTCTTTTCTTTTCTTTTTTTACTGGTTCTGTTTTTCTTCTCTTTTTTATATCTTTGCCCAAATGTAAGTCCACGTTTTGTTTTCTTTTTCTCCATTTGTTCTATTCTCTCATCTGTCTTCTCTCGGAATTTGTTTTGAAAAGAGAAAGGCGAGAACCATGTTTTGTGGTAGAATTTTAATGAATGAGTGGCTTATTTCCATTCATGTTTTTAATTTCTCCCCCCTAAGAAACTGTTTAGATGGAACTGGCAACAAAAAAATGAATTCTTTAATATAGCAAAATAACAGGAAATCAGGGCTTATCATTACAAGCAATCACAAATATTACAAGTGATTTTTTATCAGCAAAACTGTGACTATATAATTATTCATGATGACAATAAGATGATTCATTAGAAAGAACAATAGATGTCTCCCAGTCAGTATCTTTGTTGAATATCTGGCTTCTCCGGGCTCAATTTCTTAATTTTCTGCAGCATATTCCACTTCTTTGAGCTTCTTCAAGCTCATTCTTGATTATTCTTGGCTTATGAGAATTCTTTCAAGCTTTCTTTATTTCCCCTGACATATGTTAAGTCTTTCCAGTTACTAGTTAAGAACCAGTCATCAAAACTGTTCATTGCTGAATTTAACATACCAGTGCCCCTCTCTTCTTTCGAGGTTCACCTCCCATGCCCACCTACTTTCAAATTTCCTAGATTTCCATGCTCATTGCTTGGAGCATGGTTAATCTCTGGGAAACAAAGGAGAGTCTCCACTTTCCTTTCCACTGGCCCCATCAAGGGACATTCATGCCTCTCCTTGCCTACCTAGCATGTCTAATTATAAAGGAAATACCCTTTTGGAACTCTTCACACTCCTGGTCCTGAGAGTAATGGATTTGCTTGCTGCCCAGAGACTTAAGGGCACCAGCACACAAGCCCAATGGACAGTCATATACCTCTAGTTTCTCCTGGAGGAAAGGCATGATAGCTGTCTCCAGCACCCCACCAGTTTGATGACTTCAGTCAATCTCCTCCCTGTCCTGCTCCCCTAGAGGCCATGCCTCTTGGGCTTGGAGCTGCGTGGCTGCCCTTCCTTTAGGCAACTAAGGCCTCTGGAGACAGACATTGTGTGTTGTTTGCCAACATGGGACCCAGTTCACAGAGGGGCGGCAGAAAAGCCATCTGCTCTCCCTTTCACACAGCCCTTCGCGTGCTCCCCTTCACGCTCCCCCTCCTCGATGTCTTTGGTTGTGCATACAGAAATAAAACAGAGCTGCTAATTAGAGCTAGAGAATGAGAGTGAGCTTGGAAAAGGGACACAGTAGAGGGGCCAGCCCTCTGCTTTCAAGAAACAGAGACCTGAAGGGCTCGGGAGGGATATTTTGACAAAACAACCCACAGAGCTGCTTCTTTAGAATGGCCAAGAAGAGCATTGTCTTAACCTTTCATCTTGAAAGGGGAGGAAACAAGAAATGACAGACAGTTTTTTGTAAACTCTCACACTGGAATCTACCAGCTCCCCATATCTTTTCATGCCTTCAATAGCCCAGCAAACAATAGGCTCTATTTTGGATATATTTAAGTGTATTCTTTTACTATGGATGTGGAGGCAACTCACTGGCTCTTTTTCCCAGAAGAGCTGGCAAATGGGGTACCCCCACTGCATGGCCTGCCAGGTTATCAGACAACCCTAGCTTGGGAAACACCCGCCAACACTTGGAGTCTTTCTGGAACCTTTCCCTGCTCTATCCTTTTCTTGGGTATTGATAGGCTGACTTCCTTCACATAGACAGTGCTGTTAAAAGTTCAAGCAGCTTCGATTCTCAGGGTTTTTTAGTATGGGGACATGGGCTGGTGCTGTGTCCTGCCCATTGTAGACTGTGTCAGGACAGAACCTGTACTCACTCTTTAAACCCACCTCACACTCTCAGAAGATTTCAAACAGCCACCAGGTTGGAGGACATTTCACTGGAGACTCTATCTGGCTCCAAGTGGAACCTCATATGCTTTTCTCACCCCAAAGGCCTGGGATAGATACTCAGGAGGATGGAATTTGGAGAGAGGCGAATAATGGGGAGTAAGAACTATCTTTTGCTCTATAGAGATGGGTCTTCTCCAGGCCCAAGTTGGGCAGGCTGATGGGATATAGTTGCATAAAAAACATTGGACATCAGTTGCCTGGTGATAATGTCATGACTTTTTATGTCAACCAGGGTAATAGGTAATGTTCTTCAGTGCTTTCTCTTATGTGACAGTGTCATGATTACACCAGAGGAAAGACATTGAGCCCCTGGGAATCAGGAAAGCCCTGATTCTGAGAAGAAATGGAAACCTCTTCTCAAGGTGACCTCAGAGTTCACTCTCAGCAGACCCCTCTTAGGAAACTCAACACTGCCCTACTAGAACTCCAAGGCATGGGGCTGCATACCTAGAGCCATGTTCCCTGCAGTCAGAAGTGCAGGACTGGGTGAAGATGATGGGTGTGGAGAACTGGCAGTGCACAGTTCTATGCTGACTAGAAGAGTGACTTCCAGAGATGTTTACCACCAAAGATCAGAGAAGCCTGGGCTGAGGCTTGCCATAAAGACATTATGCCAGAGGGTAATTTCTATCTAAATTGGGTGCCAGGGGGCTGGTGAGGTGGCACTAGAGGTAAGGTGCCTGCCTTGCAAGCGCTAGCCAAGGAAGGACTGCGGTTCGATCCCCCAACGTCCCATATGGTCCCCCCAAGCCAGGGGCAGTTTCTGAGCGTTTAGCCAGGAGTAACCCCTGAGCATCAAACGGGTGTGGCCAAAAACAAAACAAAAACAAGCAAACAAAAAACAATGAATTGGGTGCCAGTTCTCTTGAGACATAAGAGAAGAGCAAAAGAGTGGGGCCAAGAGCCAAGGAAAGGCAGGAAAGTTGAAAGAGCAGGGGATGGTCACGGAGTGGGTAAGTGATAATGTACACTGACATTTCTCAGATGGTATAAGCTAATCTAGTCATAAGTTTGTCACATTGTCATCACACACTTAAATGCTGCTTTTATTTCCCCCATTTTTTGTATTGTTTTTGGATTGTTGGAGCATCTGATGTTACTCTAGGTTTGCTTTTGGTCTTTTAGCTCAGGGTTCACTCACTTTTGACAGAATGCAGGGAACCACATATGATGCCTGAAACCAATGCAGGTTGGCAGCATGAAAGGCAGGTGCCCTACCTGCTGTGCTATTTCTTATCATTTAGATGAGACTTCGTGCGTAGGAAGGGCCTGCGCCCACTCCTATTGGCGCATGGTTATATAGTGATGCTAGGAATCTGGCACTGTTTAGGAGGCCTCCATGGTAATAGCAGGCAGTGCTGTGGGTTGCTGGGGTCGTGTTGGGGGAACATAAAGTGCAGGGATCAAACTCAACCTCAAACATGCTAGATATGTTCCTGATCACTTGAGTTCTCTTCCCGAACCCCTTTTTAAATTAAGATTATTATACAGAAATGATTTCTGCTGGTTGACAGATTTGTGAATTTTAACACGTGAGTATGCTCTCTGTTTGCACCTCTTCCCTCCTCTGACACCTGATAAGCAATCACTCTGCTTTCCATATTCTTTGTACTTCTTTTGGTTTTTGGGTCACATGTGGCAGCGCTCAGGGGCTACTCCTGGCTCTATGCTCAGAAATCGCCCCCGGCAGGCTCGAGGGGTACCATATGGGATGCCGGGATTTGAACCACCATCCTTCTGCATGCATGCATGCCTACTGATGTGCTATCTCTATGGTCCCATTCTTTGTACTTCTTTAAATGGCTATAGAGTACATCACCCTTGCAGACCCAGCTTCTTTCACTCAACATCATTTTGGTAGGATTCAGTAGTTGTTTGTAATACCTCACTCTATTATATGGATGTACCACAGTCTTGTTTATCCAGTCACATACAAAAAACATTTGGATTCTTTCCAATGTTGGGCGAGCTAAATCGAATTGTAAGTGGTCATGTACAGGTTGTTGTGGAGATATTTGTTTTAACTTCCCTAGGGCCAGAACCCAGAAGAAGTATTGCAGGGTCACATGAAAATTGTTCACCAAACTACAGGCTGATTTTCAGAAAGATTCTACTATTTTCTATTACCATCAACAACTGCTCTGTCTCCACGACTGCTCTTGGTATTGTCAGAGTTTTTATTTTCAACATTCTAATTGGTATGTCCAGGTATATTATGGAGGTTTTATTTGTGTTTCTCTAATGAATAATGATACTGAGTTTCTTTTATTGTGCCTATTTGCCATCTGTTTCTTTCTTTGGTGAAGTGTCTAGTCAAGATGTTAGCCCACATTTTAATTGAACCATTTTCTTCCTGTTGAAATTGAAATTTCATTTCTATATCTTGGATACCGTCCTTTTTGTTGAATATGTGATTGGCAAATATTTTTTTCTAGTCTGTAGCCTGTCAGTTCTTTCTCTTAATAATGTCTCTTGAAAGCAAATTCTTTAATTTTGATGAATTACAATTTTCTAGTTAAAAATTTTAAATAAAAGACTTGCTTTGTTAGGGCAGTTTTAGGCTCATAGGAAAGTTGAAATGAAGGTATAGAGAGCATTCCCCCTCACCATCCAATGCATACACAGTCCCCAACAGAATGGAACATTTGTTGCAATTAGTAAATCTACACTGGACATACATCCAGATTTCACAGCTTGTTAGAATTCATTTTTGATGTGTTTGCTCAGTGAGTTCCTTCCTTCCTTCCCTCCTTCC